>VWZW01001321.1:0-194485 GCA_013397115.1 Edolisoma coerulescens
CGGCGCCCCGCCCCGCCCCTGCGCTGGGCCTGTCCCAGCCGCGCTGCCGGCGCGCGCGCCTGCGCAGTCGGGGGGCGCCGCCGGGAGCACGCGCGGGGAGCGGTGCAGGCTGCCAGCGGGCGGAACTCTTCCCGCCCTTCCTGCGGACACGTTAATTAAATACATTCTGTCTTTACGTGGTGCCGTGAAGTCATTCTCCTTACTGATTGTTTTCTAAAGTAATGGAAGGTTGGCACTGAGTAATTGTGCGAGGGCTTACCCGAGCCTTTGGCAGAGCTGCAAAATGGGACTTGCCCAAATACCCGAATTCGTGCCAAGCATAACCACTGCATCCAGAATTCAAAATTGTGATGTATGGAGTTCAGTCCTCCTATAGTCCTCCTGTAATGATTTGTAAATCACTCCTTGGTTTGTAAGCTTAGTAGCGTTTTTAATGTTAATTATAATTTATTGTGTGTAATAGAATAATCTTTTCGGTGTCTCTCTAGGAGGAAGGAACGAGAGTTTTGTCTTATGGCTGCTCCAGGAAAGGTGGCAGCTTTCCGTCTGCCTCCCCTGCCAACTATTGGAGAGATTATTAAGCTCTTTCGCCTTAAAGCACTGAGACAACTTTCCCAGAATTTTCTACTGGATTTGCGATTGACAGGTTAAATATTTTTTTCCAATATTTTTAGCTAATATAGAACACGTACCCCAGTTTTGTCAGAATCCAGAGTATAGCTAAGGAGATGATGTTTGCATAATAGCGTTTGTCAGACTAATGGCAGCTCAATGGTAAACCTTTATAATAAAAACCTCTTTTAAAAGTAGTTTTAGGTTAGATAAATTGCTTTTACTTATGCCTCAAAAATACATTTCTTTATAAATTCAAGTGCAATTTTTTGGATAGAAACTATATTCCTGTATAAAATATGGATTATTGACCAAAATGCAAAAATCTAAGCCAAAGTAATACTTTTACCATTTGGATACTATTTTGGTTTATACATTTGACTTAAAAATCAGCATTTTTTCCAGATTATTCTTTATCATATAAAGTATTTAACACACTGTGCAGTTTAGAGTTTGCTATGTGCTGTAGTTATGAGAGTCATTTGTCTTAGTTTAGCATAAGTGTTGTAGCTTTTTTGAACCAGTTGCATTGTTCTGAACAATTCAGTTTTTTCCAGCTTCATGTTAGCAGTGGGTGACAAAGCTGGCACTGTCCTGTCAGTCAGGGGCGGGTGTCCTCACTGGCATAGTGCTGGCTGGCTTTTGCATTAACAAATGCAGTACAGCTTCATGTAGCTAATGATTTGATTATGTTTGAAGATTCAGGCTGATAAAGATTCAGAACATGAAACTCAGTTCCACTTCCTGAACAACCAGATGGTTACCCCGGAATAAAAATGCCTGCATGCCTTTAGTAAAACTTTACAAGTAGACAGGTCTTCGGATATTTTTTTTTGTTGTTGCGTACATAAGAGATCATGGAGTGAGCAGCATAGTTTCTATCACTGTCCATGCTTCCTAAGGATCCCTTTCTTTCATTAGCTACATTTTCTAGTCCCTAATCTGTCTTCTTTCGTGTCTATAATACTTTCTAATGTTGTATCATTTCACTTACATGTGCTTATTCCTTCCTCACCTTTCAGCTGCCCTATTTTCTATAGAGACCAGTTGCATGTGTTCCAGCTCTTCATTTAGTCCAGTTTCTCCCTCGTAAAATTGCTCTGTACATAATAGAATCTTGATGTAGCTTCACTGTATCATTCTTACTTCTTAAATTGCCTTGAAATAGAGGTGCTGTAGTGAAATACATTTATAAGGACAAGTAGTGAGACTTTATGATGTCAAACACAAGTGCTTGCTTGCAGCACAATAGTACTGCTAGCATACTGATGAGGAGTGATACTCTTTTTATTTGGTTCTGTGATGAGCACAATAAATACTAAAGACATAAAACTAAAATTAGCTTCTTTTCAAATAGCTCAGTATATCTTGTAGTATGAAACAAATCTGAATTCTGTGCAGTCTAGCGGGCGTGTGATGATTTAACTGGGATGTGTCACTGTTTATGTCTGTTCTGAGATAAGCATACTTGTGCTTGTGTGACAGTAAACAATGAGGTTATCTTAGTGAGCTGGATTTCCTGGAAAATAAAGGCTTAGTATGTTCTTTGTGTCTTGCAGACAAGATAGTGAAACAGGCTGGCGAGCTGAAAAATGCCCATGTTTGCGAAGTGGGCCCTGGGCCAGGAGGAATTACCAGATCCATTCTCAGTGCTGGTGTTGAACAAGTCCTTTTAATTGAAAAAGATGCTCGATTTATTCCAGGATTGCAGGTACCAACTGGAGAATAATTTGTATACATGTAACCACAGCATTGAATAAGAACATTTTGAGAACTTAGATTCCAAGTGTCTTGTTGGGATCTCAGCACTGAAAATAAGTTTAGTTCTGTGGCAGAAACGAGAGCTATAATTTGCTTGAAGATAAAGATACACAGTATCACAATTCATTGTTCCTACTTTCTCATAGGCCCTTTAGGACTTGATCCTGCAACTGAATTACTGCCAAGGCTTGTCAGGTGTTTTTATTTCAGGCTGAGACATTTCAGGTGCATTTTACCATGATGGTGAAATCCTAATTTGAAGGCTGAATGTAATGTCCTTATGTATGGTCTTATATTTCATTTTAATCCTAATAATTATGCTTTATAAAATTGGGAAGGTGTATCGCCAGTTAATAGAGTTCAGTGTGGGTTAACATCCAGATAGAGAAGAATAAAGCAGGCATCTATTTTACATTTTCAAAAAAACACTTAAGCTTTTCTTCCTGTATTTTAAAGTTGATGTAAGTTCACGAGTCATTGTGGCATTTTCAAATGCTATCTGCTTGTGTTGCTGCATGTTTGTAGAATTTGGCTGTATAAATCCAACAAGAAGAACAGAGTCCAAAAATCTTAAAATTTAACTGTTTTCTTATGTCTCTACCATCTCAGATTAGACCAATTCAAAGGGCTTTCCTTAAATTGCACTATGTCTTTTTCAGTAAATCAGCAGCAGAAATAAATAGGTAGCTCACTTGAGAGCAGCTACCATGTCTTCATGTGATAAAGAAAATGTAAGGTATGAATGAACCTGCTCATATCCTCAAACTTGAATGCGCATGTAATTCTATCTTTGTAGGGTTAGCCATTAATAATGTATATTGTGCCATCTTCAACTTATGAAGTATGAAACCTTCAGGTTTTCACTTCAATGGGGGAAATCAGCATTTTTGTTTTAGATTTTAAGAACTGGTTTGGGACTGGAGAGAATTTGAGATTAAATGACACTTGTTTCAGTTAAGAGAGCTTTTTAAGTACTTGGATGTTTTTTCTGATCTTCCAACATGCATCCACTGCAACAGATTTATCTGAATAAAAGTATACTTCTCAGCATCTAAAATGAGCTTTTAGTATGTAATTATCTTTACTGTTCAAGTGACATAACGTTAGTCATTATTTTTAATTGCCAATCTCCTCACAGTAGAAGTGGATGTCTGAATGAGGTTATTGACCATAGAAGTGGTATAACTCAGTAACAGTGGATGTGAATGAGCAAGAAATGCATTCCATCCATTAGTATTAAATTTGGTATTGCTTTTTTTCCATACAAATCAGAAGATACATAACAGTGTATCTTTCTTTTCTGATAATGTGGATTGTAATAATTTTTCTGGTTTCCCAAGCAAACTATCAAAACTCATGCTCATAAAAGGGTTGAGATTTGAATGAGGGAAAATGTCAGAGATTAAAATAATAATTGGGGACTACTACTTTAAAATGTCTCTTAGATACTTTTACAATCACTGATGTAAAGCATACAGCATTTTTCATTAACTGTTTTTCAAGCTGTGGTCTTTCACGAAACTGAAATGGGGATTTTCTTTAATGCAAAACTGAAATACAGTGAAGAACATATGTGTACAGAGTTAAAGTTTACACAAGCTGAGAGTCTGCCAGTTCTGGCTCAGTCTTTAAGAATCACAGCCTCCCTATGCCATATGCCCTAATAGTTTTTAGGCTGGAAAGATTGATGGGGAGAGAAAAGGAGCAAGAGAATGTATTGAATATAAAATTATTCCAGGAATACCATTTCATGTTTTAAACTATACCCCTTCTGCTTCCTTTGTGCCCTTTTGGTTGTGTGTGAAGAATGAGAGTATCTGTATGATGGAACACTCTTGGCTGGCGTCCTTGATGCACAGCAGCTCCTGGAGCTGTGTTAGCTGCACACATTTTCCCTTCAAATGAAAAAAGCTTCTCTGGGTTTCCAAGTCTTTATTTCAAATTAGAAATATAAGACTATGATTTTCTGGTCACAAGTTAAATGTAATTCTCAGTTACGTAAAGTGTATTACTCAGCAACCCCTAAACTCCTCTTGATAAGAAAACTGTTATTAACAAATGACACTATTTTCTTACTTTATTGATCGAACATCTTTCATCCTGTTGGAGCATTTATAACAGCTTCAAAGAAAGATTTGACAAACCATGGCAGATTAATGAATTTGTATGTCATATAATTGCTAATGTAATGCTGAAAAGTCCATTAAGTAAATTGTAGTTGAGGTTATTTTCAGTTTTTCTATTTGGAAATAATTGCACTTAAAACATGCAGGAACACTTAATTTTTTTTTAAGCTTTTATCACTCTACATAAAATGTAGCTATTTTGATAGTTAAAAACCCCAAACTTATACTCAAAAAATTTCATGATGACATTTTGTGAACAGTGTGAGAAAGCAGTATTTTCCTTTGGCTCAGAGAATGGTGAAAGTTGTTTGCCCCTGAGCATAAAAACATCATTCACTCTGAAGATAGAACTAACAATGGTGAGCAGTTTGTTTCAGCAATTAGCCACTGGCGCTTAATATGGATTTGGATTTCTATGCAAAAGCAAAATTGTTCTTTAAGCCATTTCTCATTATTCTCTTATAGGATCAATAAATATCCCCAAATGTCATCTTCGAAAATGTTGCCACTGCTTTTGAATTGTGCTGTTTGTGCGTAGTTTCATAGTGTAAGAGAAAAGATTAGTACAACACTAAAAAAGCTTAACTAATTTTCATAATGGGAACTGGCGCCAGAAATGAAAGAATTGGTTGTCAAACTACAACCTGTGCTGAATTTCCATATCAGCCTTTTTTAAATATTAGATAAGTTGTACAAGTGGGCTGCAGAAGCTGACAACAAAGATGATTTTGTAATGTCTAGAAAGATAAAAATTAGTGAGATCTTCCCTACTGCTAGGTACTCATTCCCTCTTTTCAGTGGATTCCTTGTTTTTTGAGGGTACAAGTGTAGACTACTACAAGGAATGTTAAGAGAATCTCTTCCACCTTTTTCATGTAAAAGCAAAAATTAATATTTCTACAGCCTTGTATCACGTATGGCTGAAACTGGATAATAGGCCCTAAAGCTGTGGGGGAAACAAAATAAACAACATGAGCCCTTGTTTCTATAGGTAATTGATCTAAAAACCTTTCAAAACCTCCTGCCTGTATTATTACTTAAATCAGGTGAGGTCCTGCTAGTGGCCTGGGGCTTGTCAATCGTTGGTTTTGAAGAGGCTCTTACCAGTCTTTTCAAGCTTGAATTCTCTATTAAGAATTCTACATCTGTGAATAGTTAAGTGTTTATAGAATCACACATTAACCTGTTTCTAGTGTTCGCTTTTTGAAAGTAAATACTTACTAATAGTGTTCTCGGTTTTAACTCCTACTGTGCTTTGTTATATATTGAAGATAAATGTATAGCAATGGTTTCATTCCTGCTGTGCTGAAACTGGAAATTGATTTGGTTAACACTCACTGTGTATTCTGCTTGCTTACTTGCTTACAAATAGATGCTGTCTGAAGCAGCTCCAGGAAAAGTGCGCATCGTTCGTGGAGATATCCTGACCTATAAGATGGAGAAGGCTTTTCCAAAGCACTTAAAAAAGAACTGGGAGGATGGTTAGTATCTGCACTTGGTTTATTTCATTTTTTAGTGCTTCTGAGTTAGTCTTAAGTAGTGATAAAATTCAGGCTCACTCAGTGCAGGTATTACTCTCTTCTGATACATGTTGAGGATAAAGAGACAACTTTTTTTTTTTTTTTTCCCTAGAAGGAAACAAAGAGCTGTCTTTCTAAGACAAAACAGTGGAATTTGTGTGACATTGACCTTAGTTAACAGTGAAGAGCTTTGCAGTTATTAACCTCAGAGTTTCTTGACTGTACAAAAATGACTCCTGGAAAGCATAAAAGGAGATCAAATGGTGTACTGCCTGGCTTCTTCCTCTTTTTGAAGAAGTCAGAAATCACCACTGCTGTTGTCCCTCTGAAGAAATTTCTGTAAGTTGCTTTGAAACTTTTGGAAAATTTGCCCTCAAAAATTTAGGTTTCTCATTGCTTTAGTTTCAGCTGGATATCTTTGGCAAAAATAGAATCAAATCAGGATTGTGGTTTTTTTGCCTTTTTTTTTTTGAATCTGAGGTTGCAATAGGACGCTCTTTCACTTCCCTTTTAAAACATGTAGTATTATTAGATAAATCAGAGATGACTTCCCAGTCCCCTTTTCCAAATTTATTCATTTAAGGTAAAGTCACTCTTTGCAGTACCTGAAGAGCAGTAAAGTGTTTTCTGACTTAGGACATAAAAGACCATGGCACATAATGTTCACCTTGAAAAATTGTATGTCGTATTTTTCTCATCGCGAAAGGTAAGTGTTTCACGGAACAATCTGTGAGCAAATGTATGTGTGACAGTGTAGTGCAGTTTTAAAAATTTACCTTTCTTGAACATAGAGTCACTGTGGGTTTTTGAGCTGACCAGTTAGAGGTAAGATATGTTTCTTCTGTGTTACTGCCATATGAAAATCTGAAAGACTGGTGGGTTTCAAAAACCACCATCTCTGAAAAATGTGTAATATCATAGATAGGCTAGAAATATCACAGCCTAAAAAGTGCATAATAAGTAAAGTGTGCCAGAAAAACAGCTTGAATTTTATATTGTGATTGCTTATTCATGTTATAAAATATTGTAGTATCTAACAAACAGCACACTGGCTTTTGGATTTTGTCCACTTCAGTTTCACTCCTGCTTAGACGTAAGGGTCCCTGCTAATGAAATCCCTGTGTTGTGTTGTACAACACACACAGACACTGATACAATCCATAACTGAAAAACAGGCATCACTTCTTATGGCTAAGTCTTGTACTTTAACACCTTTTGATTCCAGAGGACTCTATACAGAAGGAGAACTGTCCAGTGTGAGTTAGGTGGTTGTTCGAGGGTTGTTAGGAGTCAGTTAAATGCCCCTGGGAGGATGTGTTGGACAGAAGTATGTGTATGACTATTTACTCTGTACCTAATAGTCATAGTTTGATGTCACAGGAATGCTGTTGTAGTTTTGCCATTCTAGAGTAGTTCAGCTGGAATTTACTCATCAGCTGAAAATAATCTGAAAGCTAATGATTTATTCAAATGTGAATGAGAACCTAACCTAACCACTTTTTTTCCAAATAAATACTGAGAATAGTAACACAGTTTTGTCAGTGTAAGATGAGTATAAGTGGACAGGCATGATTTTGGTGTAGCATGATAAAAATTGTTCGCATATATTAAGTCTAGGCTGATAGGCATGTATTTTACTTGTGTTTTATTTCTTGGCAAAATCTTACCCAAAACTTTTTGACAGTTGTTTTTCTTCTGCCAAATGTCAACAGAACCACCAGATATACATATCATTGGAAATCTGCCCTTCAGTGTTTCAACTCCGCTAGTCATCAAATGGCTTGAGAATGTTTCAAAAAGGGATGGACCTTTTACTTACGGCAGGACACAGATGACACTGACTTTTCAAAAGGAAGTTGGGGAGGTAAAATTTCAGCGTTTTTCCAAAGTTGTACAGATGCTAAATTGAACAAAAAATTGTTTATACACAATCTTTCGTTCAAAACTACAAACCCAGTCTTAGTTGGCTTTGAAAAGAGAGGAAAGGGTTGGGTCAATTTTTAGTTTATGTGGCTGTAAATTATGAATTTTGATGAGTTAACCATCTATTCTGATCCTTTGACAAGCACATAATTTTTTTTAATGTCTTCTGCAGGGTTATATTTCCTTGACGTACTCTATCCTTTTCTGAAGTCTGATTTCTTTAATGTGAATAGATTGCACAGAACTCTTCTGTTTTTAGATATGTTTATTCTCTCCCAGTCATTTGTGCAACATGTCATCAGTCTGTTTTTCCTTACCTTTCATTCATCTCAAGAAATACACTTACATTTATTTTCTTTATGCTCTTTATTAAAAATAATTTTTTTAAGAAACATCTTCCTTGAAATAAGAAAAAATGGAAGGTTAGCATTATTTCCAGTTGTGTTTAAATACTTAAAACACAAGAGGTGTTTGTCAAGACATGGAAACTGGTATTGGCTTTCTTGAATGAGACTTAGTATCAGAATTATTAATGTATTGCTGCCATTCTTGTGTGTGTAAAAAGATCTTAATTGACTTCTATCACCACAAGTCCAAGAGCAAATTGATATTTTTCTTTGTATTAATAGTTAGTTTCTTAAAGAAGGCCAAACTGATCTGCAGTGTAGTAGCGTTAATGCCAGATCAGTTGATACTAGGTTGGCGTACTCCAGGGTGCTTTCAGACTTAACAGTTTATTTCTGTTGCAATTGCATGAAACAGAATAACATAGAGAATGGAAAGCTCTTTGCTTTGCAGTTATGGAAGCAGGCTGGCTTTTTACAAGCATCTCACTTGCTTTTATAAAGAAAAAAAGGAATTGCACATCAGCTTGAAAACAGAATTTCCATCTTATTACTCCACTGTTTGTAAATACTGTGTTTTCTATGTGCAGCCTCAGTGTGTATGTTGTTTTAATTTTAAACCTTCAAAGTAAAAATTCGAATAGGAAAATTTTGCTGGTTTTTTTTTCTCTGTGAAAATTAGTAGTAATNTCAAAGTAAAAATTCGAATAGGAAAATTTTGCTGGTTTTTTTTTCTCTGTGAAAATTAGTTCATCTTTTGGGTCAAAGAAAACCATACTGTGCTGTCATTGCTCTAGCCTTGAAATCAAGATTGAAGAAGTATTTCCAATAGGTGGCTCTAGAGAACACCAGGGACAAACATTTGGTATGAAATAAAACAGGTTTGTTAATTCAGTTCTGGGCTCATTTGATTTCAGGCATTAAAGAATCCACATCTGTTTCCCAGAAGGGCTTCATGTCATGTGAGGTTAGGCCTTGTTGCAAAATATGGCTAATGGACTATGATGTAAAATGCAGAGTGATGATGGGTAAGATACACAGTTTCGTGACAGCAGTGAAAAAATTCACCTATCACTGCGTGAGAGCACTCTGGGCTTTCTGTAGCTGTACCCAGCTGCACACATCATTGGTGACATGCAGATTATAGTTCTTCTGCACCCAGCATAGCTCAATTAGGTGCAAAATACTGTGCACACTTAAGCTCTTGTACTTGAAACACAGGAAATGGAGTATGTTGTTCAAGGTCATGCAATTAATCAGTGTTAATTGTTGTTGAGTTTACATTGTGAGATCTCTTGATTCTTTTTCAACACAAGTCTTCCTCTAAAGACAAAATTGTTCATAGTTTTTGGTTTACAGTTCCATTATTGGCTTGATACCGTGAAAAAAATTATTTTAAAGATACTATTTTATTTTATGATTAGGAGAAAGAACAACAATTAGGCTGTGTGTCTTTTCTCCTGACCCTCTGGAGTTGCTTAAGGTAACAATTATAAATTGGTATATACAGGCATATTCAGTATCAGGAAAGAGAGAACAGTGTAATGCAGATGATAGTTGCTATTGATATTTTATATATCTCTGGATTTATAGTCTTGGTAGGGAAATGTCTTACACTGAAAAATTTGGTGTCCTCCCTGGATGTTTCTAAGCTAAGAGCCTCAATATCATAGAAAGTCTGTGCATATGTCATAAGCTCAGCAAAAGCATAAGAAGCCTCATGGAATGATGTGCTTTATAATTAGTTAGGATAACTTGATGTTAACAGTAAGAAAGTGAAGCAATGTGCTCTTTTATTTATGGTCAGACTTTGTTTTGCCAGTATAACAGGGAAGTAAATACCTTTGCCTTTCTTGCTGGTTGAATTTTCTTGCTTTTCTGTTTCCTTGTAGCACAGCAATGTTGGTGTGAGTTATGTCACTACACACCTACTACTGCAGCCTGCTCTGTTCTGGTATGATTTAAGTAAATTGATTAAAGCTGATGAGAACCAGCTGTTATTTTATATGCTGAATCTGAGGCCTGTTAAGGAGGATGAGGTCAAATATCCACAGCACTAAAAATAGCACTTTTGGGTGTCAAGCAGATAATTTTTTTTCTCTGTAGTTTAAATTTGTAAAATTGTTATTCGCTTTTTGGATAAGAACTTTGTCCCATATTCCTCAGTGCTCATCTCAAATCTGTCATCTAGGCCAGGTTCTTCCAGCCCACTTACTCTAAAATTGATCCTCTAACAGGGCTTGTTGCTATAGAACAAGGAGTAATGGTTTTAAACCAAAAGAAGGTAGATTTAGATATAAGAAAGAATCTTTTTACAGTGAGGGTGGAGAAACACTGCAGCAGGTTGCCAAAAGACGTGGTGGGTGCCCCATCCCGGGAAACCTTCAAGGTCTGGCAGGGCAGGTCTCTGAGCCACCTGACCTAGCTGCAGATGTCCCTGCCCATGGCAGGGGGTTTGACTCACTGGTCTGTGTATGGGTGCCGTACACAGGTACGTTCCTGCTGCTGTGGTTGAAGTGGTTTAAGATGTTACTCAGATGTTAAGTTATCCCTTCTGTAACTGAGGAGCAGGAACTTACTGCCTGAGACTTGCTAGATGGTTTCTGGGAGAAGTAAAGATAGGTTTGTTTGAATTGGCATGGCAGGTGCTGCTCCAAGCGTTGCTGTTAGGTCAGTTTCATTTTCACTGCAGAGATTAAGGAAGTATGTGTCTGACTGCATTGTTAGACTTTGCAGTCTGGGCTTTTTCCAGAGAATAATAATTTCCTCTGAAACAACAATGAAGGTAGCTGTAAATAGTGGCGTAGGCAAAAAGAATCACTGAGCATTCTTTCCAAAAGGTTGTTGAAAAGTATTTATTTGCTCCATGCTGAACTGCCTTTCAGAAGAGTTGTTTGAAAAAACGTGACACTTCAGCAACAGGTTTAGCTTTTATTTTTCAGGGATAAATTTAATAAGCATGGCAGCATTTCATGAATAGGCTTTTCATATGAAACTACATGTTGTACAAATATTACCAGATATGGAAATTGGGGTTTAGTTTTTATTTTTTATTGAGGTGGTGGTAAATAAGAACAGGAATCATCAAAATTCTGGTTTTGCATAAGTTAGTGAAATGACTTCTAGAATTTGAGACTTGTTTTACCAGATGCTTTGTATGTTTAAATTTCATTTGTGAAAGCAAAACACAATAAAATGAGTTTCTTGTCAGGTCACAAAAGTGTAGGAAACCTCTGTCCAGGCTACTATTTTGTAAAAACATTCTTGAGAAAATCAGAGAATAACTAAATTGAGTTTTAAGTATTAAATAATCTCACTGTTAGGCATTCTAAATTTATGTAAAGTAGATCCAGCTTCCTTGCAGATACTGTAAGTGTAGACCAGTTAATTATGAAGAACTTTTGGTTTCTAGCCGATCTTGGGTTTATGGAGCTTTGTTTAATCTTGAAGAAGAAAAAAAGTAGTAATATTTTATACAGAAATAGTGGAAGGAAAGGATTGTGAGAGTAATGTCAGCTGGTGTTAGGTTTGTTTTGAATCCTGCAGTCAGACTAGTTTTGGTTTTCTCTTGTATCCGTACAAAATTCTTCTGACATTCATTTAGTTCTGCAGAATTTCTAGGAGTTCCTTTTCATGTGCATTTGATTGCAGGACTGAGGTTGTAAATCAGCATTGGTATCTTAGTGAAATGCTGCTATATTGGAGAATAAAATTTTAGATGAACTGGGCATACAATTTGATACGAGTTTTTAATGATTAACTGGTGGTGTTTTTTTAAAATTTGATTATACTGAAAATCAGGCTTTAATATAACTGATCACTTGGTCAATTCAGTATCACTGATGTACATGTTTTGATTTTCCCATAGAGACTTACAGCTAATCCAGGAAGTCACCAACGTAGCAGGTTGTCCATCATGGCTCAGCATCTCTGCACTGTGGAAAACTGTTTCATAATTCCAGGTCAAGCCTTTGTTCCAAAGCCAGAGGTAGGTTTTCCTGTATTTATTTGTGGTTTTTGTTAATTTGTCAGTCAAGCAATATATCTTATTTTGACTAAAGAACATCGGTGGCTGCTCTGTTTGTACAAAGTGGAGTGATGTGGAATTCCTGTAAATGAGGCATGCTTAATCTTAAGAAACTGCTTTTTCTTTTTTTTGTTCCTGAGAACTTGGCTTTGACCTTCAAACCTATCTGCAAGGCCAGCATAATTCTTTGGGTGTTCTGGAGAGGGAGATTAGTATTTAATGGCATAATAGTCTGCTAGGATTGGAGTATTTTTGGAAAGCCTGCTATTTTACAGTTTGCATTTATAAACACTTTGGGAATTGTGCCTTAAGAATTTGATGGGTCTTTTGAAAGACGGTGATAAGAAAAGCTTTTCATTTGTCACCTTTGTCAAACATCCCTAATTTTACCATGTCTATAATCTTTATGTTTCACCCCAGTCATCTTTAGCATATTTTACTCCCTCCTATTTGCTACAGCACTTTGTCACCTATATCCCACTGATTGTTTAAAAAAGTAACAATCTTTTCTCCCTCTTGTGTGTTCTTGAGTGAGTAGAGAACAATCTCTTTGTTGTCTTTTTATCTACTGCCCCTGGTTTTTATTATATTGTTTTTATAGCCATTATGATTACAGGAATCAAAAATGAAGAAATTAATCAGTATTTTGGACAAGAAGGTTTTTTTGGTTTGGTTTGGATTTTTTTGTAAAAATTTGTGCCTGACTTAAGTGAGGTCTGTGTCCCTGAATGCATGTGCCAATCATAGGATCATAGAAATATTTGGGTTGGCAGGAAGGTCATCTAATCCCATTCCCATGCAATGAGCTGGAACATCTTCAACTAGATCAGGTTGCTCAGAGCTCTGTCCAATCTGATCTTGAATGTTTCCAGGAATGGGGCATCCACCATCTCTCTGAGCAAGATGTTTGTGTTTTACCAGCCTCCTTGTAAAAAACTTCTTCCTTATATCTAATTTAAATCAACCCTCTTGGAGTTTAAAACCATTATCTCTTGTGCTGTCAAACTGCTGTTCCGGTTCAGAAATGAACTTGCAGCTTCTGAAAGTCCCTGTTAAACTGGTTGGTTCAACTCTTCAATACATTTCCCTTCCCCTTTATCAGTGTCTCTCTCTTGGTCCTTTTTACTTTCCTGGCATATCTCTTGAGAACCTTTGGAAGGGTGTTTTCTCATTTGTCTCAGTGAGTATTAAGGCCTCTATCTGGGCATATTTTGAAGATGATGATTTAAAATTCTGTTAGTATTTTTTGAGCAAGTATCTGTTCAAACATGTTAAATTACTAGTCATGACAGCAATCTGTTGTGAAAAAAATGACAATGCTTAAGAAATCTTATTTTTTGCTTTGAGGTTTTGGCCTAAGGTTTTTTTCCCTGTCTCCTAGCTGAATGGAAATAATTTCAGGATGCCATCTCACTGTCAAATATCTGAAACAATTTTAACTAATGCTAAAATTCCAGTTTTATGGTGGTGATTTCTCAATGGTGGGTACAATTTGAGTACCAGTAGAGCTAGAATAGTCAAAAGTCTAATGCAGACTGTGTCTCAGAACTGGGAAGCTATAACTGATATTTCCATTTTCCTGTACTGAAAAGGCCGTAATTGACACAGAGTTGCAACAAATATCTTGGTATGAGCATGTCCTGGAGTCATTTGGTGCTCTGTTGAACAAAAAAAGCAGTACAACTGAAGGCAGGCGTATTTTTATTTAATGTATTTTTTTGAGTTAAAACAAGTATTGCTTATATTGCATAAGCAGAAAGTACAATTATTTTAGACAGAACTGGCACCTGTTTTCACTATATTTTGTTTCCTTTGAACTCCTGTTGTGTAGACTGATCTTCTGTTTTGTCCTTGTTCTTTTAGCTGTAGACTGACATGGTTTTAGATGTTACCGTTTCTCATAGAATCTGTTTTCTTGGAAAGCTCTTGCAGCGTGGTGTGAATGAAATGTCTCAGTGCTTGATTTTTGTTTTATAGATGTACAAAGTACAGGTACCTTTTAATAAAGTTTCAGGAAAAAAAATTTGCAGCATATGTAACCAATAAACATTTTGTTTTGCTCATGATATACCATTATTACCTTTTTCTTATGCCCTCCTGTAAAAATGCCTCTTGGTTATAATTTGTGCAAACAGATTTATTTCACATACATGGCAGTGATCACGGCTTAGTGTAACCTTTCTAAAGGTGGAGATGCATGCTTGTGAGAAAGAGTTGTTTACTTCATTTGCTCGATGTGTGAATATTATTTCAACATTTCTGTGAGTGTTGAGACATAAAAGACTCTTGGTTAATGGAATGGTGCTGCACAGCATTGTGTCTAGGAAAAAAGAAATTGGCTTTTTGGTCATAGTGAAGTCTCTGCAATACCCAATAACTGCTGAAAGTTGCATTAGGTATAGTACAAAACAAACTGCTTGATTAAAACATAGGAAACTCAAAAGAGCTGTGTAACAGTAGAATAAAAGCAAGATGTAATGCCATTCTGTGTGTGAAGAATGAAGACTCTCTTTGCATAAAGACTCCTTACATATGAAGTGCATAAAACAGTCCACTTTCCCAAATGCTGTAACAGATCATCTTTTTCCAACACACTAAACATGTCATGTTTGGGCTCTTTCACAGTGTTTCAGCGAATTTCAGACTAGTACCATGCGAAATGAAAGTTATGTATAAATATGCAGAATAAATAGCAGTTGATTTTATTGAAAGACTCATCCAGCATTATATTCCTAAATTTGAAGGCCTGTATCATACCCCTTTTCTTTCATTGATTTGGTTCTCATTTAGGGAGGTATTTAGGTAGAACATACTTTGCCAATGACCTATACAAAACAAAATCTATGTGGTGAAAGAAAAGGTTAAAGGATTTAAGGTAATTATTCAAAATAAGGCAGTTAAAAAAATAAAGAAGCTGTCTCTTTATCACTGTTGTATAGTACATTTTACAGTAATAGAATACCTGGGAGTGGGAGTGAGACAGACCCTCCAAGAATAACTAAAAGGACTTAAGAGGTCCTTTTAGAAGGTCAGAAATGTAGAAGACAATAAGTGGTTGCTGTGTTATTTGAGCTCTTTATAGCTACTTTTAGCAAGTGTAAGTTAGAATGCTTGCAGATGTTTCTTGAACATAGATAATTTTGTTTCTATCCTGTTTGTTACAGTTTGCAGGTGTTTTCACAGTTATGGTTACATTTCTCTTGTTGTACTGCTCCTCATATCTAACATTCACTGTGTAGTGATAGATTAGTAGCAGTTGGTGAATGTCCAGCACGCTTTCCTTTAACAATAATAAATGAAACCCACAGCAGGTGGCAGTTTGGGGCAGGAGAGCCATGTTTGGCAAGAGCTGAATGGTACTGCTGATCCTTCAGCCTGATGTGCAGAGTATACAGTGCAGCTAAGGTTTGGAGCCTTGAGCTTTTGTTGTGGATTTGTTTTGGTTGGTTGATTTTTTTGTGTATGTATTTTTTTATTTTTTTTTTACAAAATCTAGTTGCCAAGGCAATTTAGAATTGAAAATGAAAGGCAGATATATCTGCTTTTTAAAAACCTTTGAATTGGGCTTCTTGGACAAATTGTTTTTGGGTTTTTTACCTTTCATCATAATTAAAATCAAGATAAAAATGTAAAATACCCTCTAAAATGTTATATGTTATTGGGAGTCTAATTCACTAAACAGAAAGCAGTTAGTTTTTAATAATCTTTGCTGTAACAAGACATCAATACATGAACTGTACAGTCAGTTATGTTTTTAAAATAGTTCCTTTTTCTTCAGTTAAGTGTTACTTGGCAAGTCAGAAAGAAGGGTTTGAAAAATCAACAAAATAAAGTACTCTTGTAGCAGACAAGTATCTTTTCCTACTTTTTTCCTTTTCGTGGATGCCCCTATAAATGAAATACCTTGCATGAATATAACTTCAACCCAGATACAGGAAAATTTAAGTGCTACCTTATACATTCTTTTGAAATAATCAAACTACACTTAACACACAAAACCCCCCCTTGAATGGATAGAAATAGCTACTTATACGTAGTCCTTTAGGTTGTAACCTGCATTGCTCTCCTGCTCTGTGGATGGGAAATGGTGCTGCTTTGGAGGGTAAATCCATGCTCCTTGCTGCCTTTTGAAACAGGAAGAGCAGAAGATCACACCTGCAATAAGCAGAAACCCTGCCGAGATGAATCCTGTATAAACTGCTCCTCCTGGTTCGTGTTTACTACTCTCTGGAATGGTGTGGTCCAGAAAATTTGAAATAATTTCTCTTGTGTACCAGCATGTTGGTACTAATCCAAAGATTCCTGCAAGAATGAAGCAGACTCCTCCAGCAAAACAAGCATGATTTTTGCTGTCAGTGTCCCCTCCCAATTTTGTGCATTTCATTCCGACTGTAGTGATGCAGATCCCAAAGGCTGATAGGATACACGACAGTACCATGGTGGTCCGTGCAGCCTGGATGTAGACAGGGAGAGAGAGAATGGAGTATTTCAGGGTACAGCTGAACATCCCAGTGCTGTACCATGTGCAGTCCATCCAAAGTCCTTGCATCTGTGTTATAGCTGTTATGATATTTGAGCCAACGTCTGCATTTACCTTCCAGTTTGGTAGCAAGGTGGCTGCGATATCTCCAAAAACACCAAACAAAGCCAGAATAAAAGCAAAGAACTGCAGGCTTGCTGATGCCATGATGGTTATCTTCTGTCACCTTTTGTCTGCCTTTTCTCTCGTGGAAATGAGTAACTGGGAGCTTCTCAGCCAAGCTGTGGCCGTCTGTGTAACAGGGAGGAAAGGGGGGGGAGGAGAAGTACACGGGGGAAAGGAAAAGAAATCAGCAAACAAAAAAAGCTTGCATTTAAAATTAGAGCTATCTGAATGAATATCTGAATATGACCCTGCAGCAGCTGAGCTGCTGTATGCAAGGTACTTGAACAGAAATGATGGCAAATGGACAGTGCTTTAGAATTGCTTGTAAAATGGAGCTGCTGCCCTTTCATACGTGATTGCAAGCCATCAAGCAAAACTTACTTTACTGCAGTTGGTTTTGGTAATAGCACACAGATTGCAGGCTTACTAGATAAATATATATTGTAAATGGAACACTAGAAACTTGCAGATTAGAAGTCATTGTAGTAGGAAAACACTGTGGTAGAAAATATATTGTACTCTTCAGGTACCTTGTTTAAGTGTTGACAGCTGTAGTCAGCTCCTGTTGACTATTTTATAACAGTGAGTACTGTTATACTAGCTCTTATTTAAAGTGTGGTTAAAGGTAACTCCTTATTTCTGTTTTTTAAATATTACCTGTTCATCTTTTTTAATAAGTGTTACAAAATACCTTGCTTTTGGAGGAGAATAAAATGGAATTTAGTTTTTGCAGTGTTTTCACAGTAAGTCACATGTGACTTTTCTAAATCAATATTTTATTTTATTTCATTTTTATTTAAACTTATCATTTTTTTATTTTCAGTGATTTCAGTTCTTTGACTTAGAGCAGTAGTATTTAGCAAGTCATAATAGTGAATATGATCTGCTTCTGTCTCTAAAGTAATATGTTTTTAATACTGACATGAAACAACTAATTTGTGGAAGTGCCTTTTTTGAATCAGTCACCTGTCTGAAATAATTTGCAAATTTTCCATGAAGCAGCAGTTTAAAAAATTCATTAAAAAAGCTCCTTGCTATTCTTTTATAAAAAGTCCAATTTCATTTGACAGATGAGAACATTTTAGGCAGTATGACAACTATGCAGCTGGGAAGACAGAACTGTTGCTGTTGCATCAGCTGGACTGTTGGGATTGCAGATGCAGAACAGGGGTCTGAAACCTCTGAGAGGAGGAATCAGAAGTGGTGCCCTGCCTTGCCTTTTGTGTGGGTCTGGTTTTGTCTTTTATTCGGGGTAGACAAAGGGCAGATTTCTGTCTTAGAAAGCATGATACAGACTTTCTATCTAAATATGAACAATGATACTAAAATTGGTCTTCAGCATTAGAACTTTCTTGAAAAGCCATAATAATAAGGGATAAAATTGAAATATATTTTATATATATAATNATATATTTATACTCTAAATCTTTTTATATTGTATTTATTTCAGGTAATTGTTCAAGCATGTGCTAATTCTGTCCAGCATATATATATATTAAAAATGCTTAAAGTTAAGGTGAGAATATTAACAGCTACTCATTGTTAAAATCTTTTTTCAAAGACCTGCCTATTTCCAAATCCCTTCAGTTTGTTCAGGCTGGGAAGAGATTTTCTGGCAAATACATATCATTTGCTGTACAGGCCCATGGGAAAGATGGCTTAACTTCCTTTTACAGAAGGAACTAACAGGTCAGGATAGCTCAAAACTCGTTCAACAAACTCATTCATATTCTCATTCATATTCTGAAACAGCTAATTAGTACCCTGAATCAGCCTTTTTCACTGCTTCCTTTTTAAAATGTCAGTATATACAAACATGCAAGCATAAACACAAAACACTGCAAATGGTAGCCATACATTACATTTAATGGGATGAACCAAGTTAAAGGCATGATAAATTCAAGTATAAGCACTACAATTGTAATTAAAAATACGGTTATGTTTCATTCCTGTTTGTGTAAGACTTACTGCTGGATGTGACGTCTGAGATGTTTTCTTCACTGTAGATGTCCTGGAAAATGCAGTTTCTCTTGAATGGAACTGTCCCTTCTCATATAAAACTGCATTGGCATGTATTAACAAAATTTCTTGGAATGTTGTTTTTTTTCTGTTCTCCACAGCAAGTGCATTACTGCTGTTTGTTCTCTCTCTTAGTTCCATCTACCCGAGAATAAAGGAGTACTTTGTTTAATGAGTTTTGTTTGAAAAACACTCAGTAAGGGAAAGCAAAGAGATTATGGAATAAAACAGACGGAGGCCCTTAGTCCTAAATACATAATGATACCCAGGTTCTATGATGGAAGGTGTGAGCAGTGATTAAATGGAGTAAAATCTTGAGAATCCAGAAACTGTAGATTTAGGGACTGGGGGGGAATCATTTAAGTTGCACTGAGAGCCAGAGAGTTTTGTTGTTTGTCAGTTGTTGTTTTTTTCATCACAGATAATCTTATTAAGAGTTTAAATTTCCTAGAAAAGAACTGTGCAATTTATTTGAATTTGTAATTGGAACAGCAGGACACTTCTATTCAACTGCAGGCTTTGCTTATCTGTTCTTGATAGCTTTAGCCTTCCATAGGTTATCCTATAACTTGTTACCGTTGTATAAGGCTGTGTAAAAGAATAAGGGAATCAAGCTACTGATAAGGCTTCTATGGTAAATGCAGCACATCAGACAAGTGGCCTCGATGAGTTAGTGTGGGAAATCAAGAAGTAGGGAGAAAGGTCTTGCTCATTACAGCAGTGATATACCCGTAGGTTCTGTACCTGACTTCTGATCTCCTGTGATTCTCTTTGTGAGCCTGGTGTGAATGGAGTTACTGCAGAGCTGTTCTTACGCAGAAATTATTTCTATTAGTGCAGAGGCATAGTTACTTTCTGCTGGAAGTGAGCCAAAAGTAAACTCTCATCGGAACAAGATTGCTACGAGAGGATATGTCTGGTGTTAGACCTAACATTTGTTTGTAGTAGACAGATAAAATGCTACTGAACACTTGGATTGTGAAAGTGGTGGCTTAGAACTATCTCAATAGGATTTCAAGCAGTCTGTTTTAATGAAGTTGTAATATGTTCTGCTTAGGTTTCAGTTCCCTATGAGTAAAGTACAGCTTAAGGAAAGGTTATGTGGGTTTGCTTTTAATACAGCCCTGTTGCAAGGTACATGTATTGCTCATTATGAGACCTTTATTGTCAACAATTAGTAACAATTGTCTCACTTAAGCTTATTCTGATTTAGAATGTTGATTTCATTAGCAAGGCAGCAGACTTGTGTGAATTAAATTGTACTCTGTTGTGTTCCTCCTACCCTACTAGAACATAAACCTTCATTGTACAGATACTCTAAAACAGTAAGGGGTGAATAATTGCTGTACTATTGACAGTTTGGGATGTATTAGTTGAATAATTTTCATATTCATTATTTTGTAAGACTTCAGTGTTATTTTGTAAATATTTCTAACATACTTGGTGGGGTAAAAAGTGTTACTACTGAAATTATCATGAAATCAACTTGTGTATTTTAAGTGCTCTTGCGTACTCTATTGGCTTTCATAATTCTACTCCCTATTTGATGCATATTAAAAGATATAGGGAAAATAGCATGTATAATTTTAAAGGAGTGGCCAATTACAAATGAAAAGCTTTCCCCTGTATCTGTTGCTATAGTAACCAAGCAGCTTTCCTGGGGTCCAAAGAAAACAGTGTCTATAATGGAACTGAGGAGTGCTGTGTTTTGTTTCAGAAGCAGAAATTATTGCCCACTGGCCTTGAGATTGCAAATTGAGCTGTTCGGCTCTGAAGCTGTACACTGCATCTAGATTATGTTCTTTTTTCCTTCAGAAATTGTTGTTAAAGATGCGGCTCTAACTCCCAAAGAGCCCTCATTTCTCACTTAGGAGCATTTCTGCAAAATTGAGGTGACTAGGTGATGCCACATGGACTCTGGTTGTTTTCTTACCCCTAATTTTCTGAGGGTAATACCTTGTTTTATTTCCTGACCAAAATATAGATAAACATATGCATGTGCCCTTGGTATTTCTGTACAAGGAGCTGATTGGACATGTGAAGTATGTATTTACTCTGTTCAAAAATATTAACTTTTCTTATACTCAGTGTGAGCACACATTTTTTCTTTATCCCTGTGGTCTTCCTGATAGGAGCAACCTGTGGCAAAGGCAGAAGCTCTGGATGCTTGAAAAATTAAAAATCTGTTTTGGAAAATAACTTACGTGTGTTTCACTGCAGATTCCATGTGTCAAGTTTTTTTTGTCACCTGATTTTTAAATAAGTTCTTGTGCTTCACATTTTAGTAATTTTAAGTATTTTTTTCTGTCATATTTCTAACTCTAGCTTTCAGAGAAGGTGGACAACTAGAGAAAAACACCCCAGTAATATATACTTGGGATCAGTAGTGCTAACTGGAACACTGGAAACGTACTGTTGGTTTTTTTCTTTCATCAGCACCATTAATTGGTATTTTCTTTCCTTTCTCTAGCCAGTATATTTGCTCAGCTTTGTAAGTTCAGTCAACATGAAAAACTTACATTGTTTGGATTTTACGATTCATTTGAAATACAGTAATTTGTGTTGTAGAAGCATTTGTACTGGATAGATGTACTTGACAGCTGAGCTGTTCCCACAGAAAGAACAAAATGGATAGATGGTACCTTTGTGTCAGAATATGTCCACATCAGAGGTTGCTATGAGCAGTTTTGGTTGAAGCAGTAGGAGAAACACTTTCTTTTTTGAAGTACTCTTGTGCTCTGGGTTATCTTGAACAATTGGTACACTGAGAGTGTGCTTCGAGCAGCAGCTGTTCTTTGGTCTGATTGTGTCTCTTATTTCTGTCAGAACTAGCACATGTGATGTTAAATTCATATTCTGTGAGTGCCAATATTGACTGTCATATCTTTTAAAAAATTCAGTGATTGCCTATCATATTAGCAGATTCTTTTTAATAAGAGACTAAATATTTTTTTAAAATCTGGCACTTAGAAATTTTTAATCATTCAGTACCAGTACTTGTACACATTGTACAAATTTTCAATATGGTCCTCCACAGAAATTTTTCCTTTTTATTGTTGTTAATATCTAGTTTGGAAGATGAACTGCTTTATTCCTTGTTGTGCAGAACTGGAGTTTAAGTCCAACTCATAATTTTTAATACAGAAGTCTGAATTCAGGAAGTTTCTATATAATACAGTGTCTCTATAATTGCATGACATATATATATGCATATAAAAGACATAAAATGTGTACATATTATTTCATTCTGTTTTCAGACACAGGGCAAGTGACTGTTCTGTGAACCAGTCTGATTTGAGAACTATAAAAGAATATATACAAGCTTATCTTTATGGAATCATTCAAACATAATTTTGGATGAACTGTGATACACAGTGTAAATACAGAGTTGTGTGGTCACGTAAACTGAGTGGACTTATTTCTACCTACCATTCCTTTAAATAGACTAGAAATCTTAATACATTGAAAAGCAATTCCTTGGCTTACATTTTAGAAAAGCCCTAGAGCAGCAGAAAACATACAGGGAATGGGTTTGATTTCTAATTATAATACCAATTTTCTCCAGCTGCCCTTCAGCCTGTATATCAACTATTGTCTAATTTGTGTATTATGTCAGAATTATCTTGTGGAAGGATCTGAAGACAGAAGTGCTAATTACTTTACAGATTACATGGAAGTTGCTCTAAATGGACGAAGTGCCATGGGGGTAAAAAGTACCAAGTACTAATGGCATGTGAACTAATTGGAAATATGTAGATAACTAAGACTAAAATTCTGTAGGGTCTTGAAAGCTAAGGCAAATCTTTATATTCCATACCATGGCATTAGTCACTGCACAGCCGGGTTACCTGCTGCAGTAATGCCTTCCTATATTGTGCCTGTTTGCTGATGTCTAGCCAGGTTACTTAGAAGTAATGTGTCTCAGACGAAGATGTCTACTCAAATTTATCTTTCTTTTCCATATAGGTGGATGTGGCTGTGGTGCATTTCACTCCACTGGTGCAACCAAAGATACAGCAGCCATTTGAGCTGGTAGAAAAAGTGGTTCGAAGTGTTTTTCAGTTTAGAAGAAAATACTGCTTCCGTGGAATTGAGTAAGTATTTTTAATGAAAAACTTTTAAGTAATGTTTTTGTAAATGTATCAGCTACTAAATCAGTTAGCTATGCATTTGATTTTATTTTTCCCATTTTAAATTTGTCATCATAGTTCATCAGATCTTTCTATTTCAGCATGGTTTCTGGACACAATGATTATTATGATTATTATGAGATTAATATCTAATGTAATTATGAAATAATTGCTTGTGCATTTTTGTTAGTGCAGTTGAAGTTGTTAAAATCACTAGGATAAAGTGGTCGTCTTTTCAATAGTTTGTCTGTCTCAGAAACAAAAAAAACCCCAGCCCAACCACAAAAACTACAGAATGATTGAGTTAAAAACCAAAAGTATCAAAATCCAGTTTTTAAGATGGCAGTGTGAGGAGATTTTGGTGGAAGTATGAGAACATCATCTGTAACAAATTTCACTTACATAGGGATAACATCAAAAAGGTCAAATTTTTGTTTCTGTTCTTGCACTTTGATGGAATTCTTACTGGCTCTTTAAAAATCCCCATATCTTCCTGAGGGAATTTATTAGGTTATCTGATGTGAGAAACCTGCAGTCTCTTCGCCAAGGATCCTGTTAAAACTCCAACACTGCCACATGTCTGACTTAGTGTGGGCAACCCCCAGCATGCAGCACTGTAGAATGTGTGACAGAGATGCTGTTAGGACTAGAGGCATCTCCTGCAGCCTGGGCTCCCTGGATGTTGCTGGGCATAGTTTTGGCCCTGATGCAGTGTAGAATTAGGGTGGATACAACCTTACTGTACTACAAGCCTTCTATGTCACTGTTTTAAAGGTGAACAAAGAATTTTGTGTCTAGTTTTGGGTTGTTGGGGTTATTTTCCTTGAGGCCGTCAATGCCATTCATGTGTGCAATGCAGACAATAAAGTTTGAGTATGCATTTGGAAATGTTTAGAAAATGAAGTATCCAAACTCTAGACTAGTTTGTTTTTGACTTACAGGGTGGTGGTGGTCTTCTTTTTTTTTTTCTTTTTTTTTTTGTGAAGGAATGCTTTCAGTTGACAATGCAAGCAGGAGGCAATGTGCAATCAGCATTGTCTATGTTATGTACAATATTTTTACCAAACTTTAAAAAAAACCTCCTGACTCTTGTGTAATCTCAAATTGCTAATAACTGCTTTACATTCTTTTGAGGCAAGGAGGGGGAATCTGAACTTTTGGACGTCATGTATTCCCCTAGCAGCTTATCATACTTCAGCCCCAGCGTGCAGCTAAGAAACACAATGCTCTTATTCTTTAGCTGACCTGAAAAAAATAGCAAATTCTGGTCTATAATAAAGCTGTTAAGTTCATTATAAAGTTACCTATCACACAGACTATATGAAAACAAGCAATAGAATCACTTTATAGTTGTGTGAATTCTGGGATTTGAGACGTGAAATATAAGATCGAGCTATGAAGTCCATGTTATAGTTTGAGTTGTGGTTCATGGGCATTTATAAGATGGTTCATAGTCTGTAAAAAAAAAAGGTAATAAAAGCATTTTTTGCTCCAGGTATGTTTTTTTAACTACCAAATCAAAGGAAAGAGGGATATCAAAATAAAAATTGATCCATTTTAACCTTGCTGACCTAGATGCTGAACTAATGGGAATATTTTGACAAAGGCCTGAAGTAGCACATACCTCAAAACAGGTTACCCAGAAGTTTCATTTTTCACTTGTAATTTTAAACCCCTTCTTAACTTTGTGTTCTATCCACCCACCAGGAACTAACTATCACTTATTTATACAAAGCCATACTATTCATTAAAATTCAGGGAACTTCTGAGAGGGAGGTGCTAACCCATCTGGCCCTAGAGTAAATGTACTGATATGCCTATCTATGAACAATGACAGAGCTGAGAACAAAATCTAGGATTCCTGACACATTCTCCCACATTCTAAATATTTAAAAAGTGAATGGCAATCAATTACTCCTTTCCTCCTTCTTGGCTTTTTTTTCTGACATTAGAATGAGAGTATTAATGACAAGTGATAACTGCCTTTCCCATTGGAATGAAACAGTCTGAAGGAAGGTCATATGGTTTGGATCTGTTTTGTGCAGTTTAATCTGTTGTTACTTTCTAAATATTAGGCTAATTCTAAGAAGGCTCTGTGCTTGTATCCATACCCAAAGATCTTTTTAATGTTAGCAAACATGAACACACGTGTTTAGTCTATAATGTAGGTATGTGCTTTCCTATGGTGTCATAATTTGCATTTGCAGAAAAAGGACCCTTATATGTTTCCATTGCTGAGATAATGAGCTATATTAGGAGTGCCAGTGCTAAAATAGTGACATAATTAATATAGGTTTAGTATTAAGTAAATTCCACGTTACTCTTAAGGGAAATGGAATTGTGTCTGAATTGTTGAAATTTGTTTTTCTTCTCCCCATATCTTTTAGGACCTTGTTTCCTGAAAATGGACGCTTGAAAAGAACAGAACAGCTGATGATGACAGCAAATGTTGATCCAACTCTGCGTCCTTTTCAGCTCTCCATGTCACAGTTTAGAAACCTGTGCAATGCATACAGGAAAATGTGTGAGGAAGACCCAAGCCTTTTTGTGTTCAACTACAGAGAAGAACTAAAGCAAAAGAAGACGACTGGAAGTTTACTTGGAAGTACTGGGCAGCCTGAACAGACTGAAGAGGAAAATCAGCTGTAACAGCACAAGTCTGATTTTTTTTATTACTTTTAACTCCTTGATCTACAGGTGTTGACTCAGTAAAAGAAGGCTTATATGTTCCTACATCTGTATAGGTATGAAAGACCTGCTTTTGAGAAAGTGGTAGAGAGGCCATCTCTCTCTAGTCCATTCAGCTGCAGACAAAAGGGAAAAGACAGTCCAGGTTCTTTTTACTTCAAGGGAGTGGCTAGAACACATACCAAGAAACAAAGTATGTTGTGAGACAGGTAGTTAAGTTGCAGTATTTCTGACATAATTGAATTTTGTATGAATGCAAGTGCTTTACTGAAATGGAAGAAAAATACTTTTCAAACTTCAGCATATAAGATTGTGTTTGGGTTTTTGTGCTTTTTTATCCTGGAACATCCTACTGTGCAGAGAAATTTAAAAAACAGAAGCCAAGACTCTTATAAATACACTCAAGTGACTGGCTTATGGGAGGATAAAGTGCACCAATTGCCTCAAGGTCTGTTAATACTCATTTATGCAGAAGCAAAGAATTTGGGATTTAAAGCTCCAACTACAGAAAAGCAGCACAATAAAAAGTAGAAAACATGGCTAAGTACAATACTTATTTGTCTTTTTACTGTACAGGCTCATAGAGAAAATAAAAAATACAGTCAAATAAAAGATTACAGACCAAGCTTGTTTTTGTATTTACACATATGTATAAAGTATAAACAGCATTGAAACATACAAAAATGAAACGACTGCACTGTTGTGCACTAAAACACATTAAAATAACTTAATTCTGCTTTAAATAAAGCAAACATGAAAACCAAAGAAATAAAATGCCCAAGGTATTGAAAAATTCAGATTGCAATGCTATTTTCCATTGTAAACCCCTCTGCCACTCACTAGCACCTTTTCCACATTACTTAAAACACTAACAAAGCCATCCCCAAGAACACTACATCATCTTAATAACTGCTTGAAAGGGATGAACTAATTTACAAACCTGGGCCAACTTGATCCACAATAAATTAAAATAACTTAAGAATCCTTTACAGCTGTTTTTGTGGAAAAATGTATTAGTGCACAAAATCAGATAGTAGTTTTCCTGCAGCTTCCATGAATTTACTAGTTTTAAAGCAAAATGTTTGTTGAATTTTATGTGGACTTCAAATGAATGTTTTAATATAGTGCTTAGAAAGCTAGGATTTTCCATGCCTCTCCACAGCTTCATAAAAACAGTCCTCATTAACTACAGATGTTAAACTCTGGACACTAAATTCTCTCTCCAAAATAGAGTTCAGATCCAGGTTTGCAGCATCAGAGTGACTGTCAAGGGATTGGTGGCGTTCTTGCATTGCCATTAGAGTTCCTCTGTTACGCTTTGTGCTGTTCACTTTTCTCTTCACTGGGCAGAAATGGCCCCGCACGAGCTTTGGATGCTCTGGTATCTGAAAGCCATCTCCTTCCTCAGTTTCAGCAGCCTGATCCCGTTCAGACTCAGCACTCGGTTCCTCTGAAATCTTCAGCCTCTGGAACTGTATTTCAATGTCTTTTGTAGGGCTGCCTTTCTTTAGGCTCTGATAGTCCTCATCATCATCCTCATCACTGAGAATATCGGACTCTTTGACAAGAACGTTAGAAAAGTCGGATGCAGGGCTCTCTGTGTTTTTATCAGGGGATGAATTTTTGGGCTCCTGGATGCTCTCAGAAGTGTGGCAGCTGCTGCTCTGAGTGCTGCTGCTCAGGCTGCACTCATCAGAGTCCTGGAAGGTGCCCTTCCCCTGGTCACCGTTCCACTCGCTACTGGGTGAGTTCTTCAGTACCTTCAAGGATCTCGTGGAAGCTGTGCAGAGTGAAAGTGCATGTTTATTTTTTTCAGAAAAAAAAATTGATTATACCTTTTATCTTAATATCCCACTTAAGATTATGACGTACATAGTCATTCCAAGTCAGATATGTCAGCCCTCTGATACTTGACAGTGTGATCTCATGTCACAGTTTTCATTACACCTAGCCCAGTGCTCTGTGCTTGCCTTCATGTGTAATACATATAAAATCCTCCAAAAAGTGTAGTCATAAATTACACACTTCTGCAGGAAAGGAAGACTGGCTCGGGCACCTCAAGCACTGGAGGGCCCAGATGTAGGCAGGAGTTGAACTGTTCCAGATCCTCTGATGCTAAGGGGATTTTACAGAGGACTGATCAGATAGAGAACTCGAAATACTAGTAACTACTCATTTAACTAAAATGTCTGAAGCCTGTACTTAATTACAGTATCAGCTGGGATGCAGATTTAATGCATTGAAAGAAGCAAGACCCCTGCCTTTGGCCAGTTGTTTTAGCTATAAATGTTATTAGGGCTGAGTTACTAAAGGGAACCCAGAGGAAAGAACACTAATACTGTATGCCAAAGGGAGTCTGTTCCTTCCCAGCAAAATTAATTTGGGCCTTATTAAGTCTTCTCTGAAGAGAGCTAATGACATATCACAGTGTGGGGAGGAGGGATAGCAAGCCTGCTCATCTCCTCTAGCCCTTATCACACACTGAGTGGTAGAGAAATTACTCCTGCTCCAGTCCAAAAAAAAGAAATGGGATTTGTGGGTCTGACATATGACACTCTATGGTCAATAGAGTAATAGTTGTGAACCCCCTACCAGCACTGGAGTCCAGACACTTTAGTTTTCACTTGAAAACATGTTTCTTACCCAGTTTGGCTGTTGCAGGGACACGATTCTTGAGTGGGACAAGGCGATCTTTACATGTTTTCTCCAGTGGTAGCTCACATTTTATGTGACGTCTGAAATTCTCCCGCAGAATAGAACGGATGACCTTCACAATGTTAGTCTTGTTCTCAGAATCACTGCAAGTTTAAGAAAACACAGAACTTAATTTTCATTTCTGAAGTAAGACACTGGGATAAAATGTTCCCACTTCCTTTCTGCTGATGGGCTTTAGTGCAGTGGTTTTTTTCAAAAGCTTGTTTTAGTAGCGGGTTTGCAGCTATCATAAAATCACAGAATGTTCTGGATTGGAAGGGACATTAAAGATCATCTAGTTCCAACCCCCCTGCCATGGGCAGGGATATCTTAATATTGTTAGACATTTCACACACCTTGCATTTTGAGGTCTTGGATACTTCCTCTTAGAAAATGACTTGAAAGGTAAATTCTGTAGGAGGGAATCACCATCTTAAGTGGTCTTTATGAGAAAGTAATCTCTGTTAACTGAGAGTCTAATAAAATCAATTACTTTGCCCATACCATACTGGAACTTGTGTTCCTATATCTGCAGATTTCTGACATTGGAGCACTGCACCTAATTCACTCCCATTTGAATTTGTTATACGTTATGCAGTTAAAGACTGTTGTAGTGCCTGGCTTCAAATAATAAGCGCCACTTCGAAACTGATGATGTCACATGGGGGAAAATCTTTCCTTTTTTTCAGTTCCATTAATGTGATTTGTGAAATACAACCTCCATGTAAAGCTTACCTGCTGCACAACTGAAAAATTGTTTCTGGTCTGCCTTCTATTTCTGACTTGGTGTGAATCAGTTCCCAGATACAGCTGTTCTCTGTTCCTATGCATGGAAGGAAATGTTACTGTTGCATACACACAAAACACGTGGCATTAGAAAGACCAGGGCAGAGCTCTCCTCCACTCTCCTGAAGGCAGTGTCAACTCCATGTGTGGAGCTACAGATCTCACCCAAGGTGGAACCCAAGAGAAAGTCCCCTGGGCTCTCTTGTTGCGGCAGCCTAGCACTGCTTTTGATCATTTCTCTCGGAGAGTTACTTTCCCCCATTCTTCCTGCTTCTCCCTCTCTTCCAGCCTTAACAGGCCTTCACCCAGGTGTGCTCTAAATACCTTGTGGCACTTTACAGAACACACAGAAGTGGATAGGACCATAAAGATCAGCTTGAAAATAAACCCACAGCCCTCTAATACCACAAATTACAGTCAACTCTCCCCTGTTTGAAAAAACATGAGGATCAGCGCACACACAGCATCAGGGTGTCACCAGGATGTCAACTGTGGTAAACCACCTTCCTTTTACTGGGGATTTCCATTCTGTCATTCCTTCACGTCGTGTTAAGATGTAATGATGCACAGAAGAAGTCAACATACCAAATGAAGAAAGTCTGTAAATGTATCAAGCTTGTACCCCTGAGGGCAGAGATAGTATTTTCTCTACACCTGCCTGTTTACAGAGGCTCCAGAAAGACATCTTGAAGAAGCAGTATTACAGAATCCCAGAAAAGCATTCAGTCCTGAAGTATTTACTGCAAGAGAGTTACCTGCTGTGTTCCCCAGTCGAACTTGAAGAGCAGATAAAGGAATCAGCCAACGAAATTTAAATGGATCCAAGTCACCATAATTATGTGCAGCACGAACATTAGTAGGCTGTAAAAAGAAAACAAAGAGTATTTCTGAGAAGTAGAAAAAGTGGTGGTGTTTCATGCTACTCTTAAAAGACCTGCCTCTAAAGAAAAACTAAATTCATTAAACTTTCCTTCACTACCTTAAAATGTGCTTGTAAATGTAGTTGAAATGGTGATAGACACAACCTTTGGAATTTGTAATAGCTTCAGCTTTTAAAAGCCATTTGATTTCAACGGATAAAAATAATACTTTGCCTGTAAGTACTACCAGGGAAGAAGTTTCCTGTGAAAGAACATGCAGACCGTTGATCAGCAGAATACATTAATCGTGTAGCTGCTGCTGCTACTTTTAGAGTCCCTCCATCTGTTACAATGAGCATGGTGCAGTTCATCACCACTGGTACTTGGAACATATAACTTGCTACCTGACTTTCCCATTTCAGGTCTGTGAGTGGGTACAGAGAAGGTTATGTCTATAATGTCCCTTTTCCTTTCCTCTCCTTCCAGGATGATCAAGGGTCTGTAAAACAAAGGTCTTTCACATACACCCTGTGGTAAGGTAGGCCATCATAAACACAATCTGGAAGAATTAGTGATTTCTGCAGGCCAATGTTTCATATTCCACCTGGTAAAACTAACATGGGGCTCACACAGAAGATGCCGCTGCTTATTAAATAACAAAAAATATTTATTGTTACACAGATAAAAACAGTTGGCACTTGTTTTAGCAGGGATAGCCAGAATTCCAGCCTGGCAAAGGAAAGTGCTGTTTCACCTCAGTCGCTCCCCCTTCAACACTGGTATGGTCCATCTCACATTGCAGTTATATCCTGAACACCCACCACCTCCAGTGATACCAGACTTACCATTTTCTTCTTCAGTTTGTAGTTCTCCTTATACACCAGTATTACAGCCCTCTTAAAAACTAAAAAGAGAAACGGAAAAAATAAAAAAAGGAAAACTGTTAATTATAGGCATAATATCATAATATTCTATGAAAATGCTATATTGGAGAAGCTGATTATTATAGTCATGGGAATGTGAAGGATGAGATAAGAAAACGTTGAAAAGCATTTGCCCTGTATTAAGATGACAACTGGGTTTTTCATCCCGCACTTTCATGCAGTGGCAATATTTTTCCTTCAGATTTTGTTCCAGACACTTAGGATGAAGCCATTCTGTACATTTATTCTGAAACTACCAGCAACCACGTATCTCCTGTAAGTCTTTACATAAACAAACACAGCAGATGTAGGTTAGATGTAAAAATTTTCTTTCTGTAATCAGTGGACATTTTCAAGTGGACCATAAGGCCTATAGCAGGAGAGTGCTGTGAAGGACAGTCTGTTCTTCCTGCAGTTCAACATTAATTTCTCAGACATCTCGATTCCTACTTTTCCTTCTGCAAGAATCCTCTGGCTTCCACAAAATCCAACTGGAGTGTCTCACTAACTTTACCTAGTCTTTCAGACTTCAGGGAGACAGGGACACATGCTCAGGGGCATTACTCTCATCTGTAAGGAGGAACAGTAACACGGGGGCATTGAAGCTGCAGGTGAACTGAGGGACGGCTCTGAAGAGCCATCCTCGGTCCCAGATTGGCTGCTAGGGCAGAATTAGCTCTATCCCTGCTCATGCATCCATGTTCCCTTCCAGAGGAGAAAGAGATAATGGTATGAGTCTTATCTCTACGTGAAGCCAGCATGCAGCCACAGCAAGCACAGCATTAACCCCAGAGCTTGGCAGCTTCCTTCAGTTCTACATATTGGGTGCATTTTCTAAGCTGCCTGCAGAGAGTTCAAAGTGAGAACAATCAGTTTCCCAAGTGGCAGAAGACCAGTCCAAACTAAGGATCAGGCCCAGAGCCCTTTCATTCATACATGTCCTGCTGGGAAATGTCCAGCATATACAGATCACTGAGAAACTCATCCAAGGAACCCGGTAGGTAATTTGCGTTTGTTCTTCTGTCTGAAGCATCCCCTCCTCTAATCATGTTTCCCAGAGAAGGAGTGCCCTGAGAAAGAACAACTTGTCTGTCATCACCCTGGAGTTCTTCTGAAGGTGTTTATCCACTGAAGTATTAGAATAATATTTTTTTTAAGAAATGGACTCTTGTTTGTATGCTCTCGTTTCCACATGAAGTTTCAGCTTAAAATAATCTGGATGGGGATTTCAGTGCAGTAGCTGTAAAGCAGAAGTTAGTCCAAATTCACAAGAGTAGAATAAATCATGATTTTCCCACAAGCCTCCTTTGAAAGCCTCATTTAACAGATTGTTCTAAAGACTCTAATATTGCCTCTTGAAAATCACTGATTTCTATAGTTTAAATATAGGCAAGACAGCAGCTGAGGGTGGCTCACAGAGCAAACAGTACCAGCAAATGAATAAAAGCTTTTCTCATGTTGGGAAAATAAAACCATGTATTTTTTCAGATATAAGTCCACCCTGGATATCACATGACTACAGGGAAGGGAGTTTGGGGCTTTTATCTTATGAGAAGACCTAATGTGGCAACCTTCACATGTGAAAGCACAGAGTCTTTAAGGAAGACACTTACCAAACACTGTAAGTTCAAGATCTTTCCTTGCTTTGCCCAGTGATGGGAAAGGATTCAGCCAGGTAACTGCAGAGTGCATCAGAAGTTCTCCCATTGAAAGCTCTGTCACCTGTATTAAATTATAACAGTAGATAATATAAATAAACAGTGTAAATATATGTATCAGTGCTGCATTTTACACATATGTAAAACAATCAGTACACGTTGGTAACTTTAAGGTCTCTGTTTTCTGTATTTATGTATAGAAAGAGATCTTCACTACAGCAGGAAAAGTGTGAGCAATCCCTTTTTTTAAAACAGGTTACAACTATACAAAGTAATAGCCCCTAATTTATGGAAGCTGGGTAAGTTCTTACTATTAATAACTTAGAAGAATATTAAGCTGATCTGATAATCTTACACTTACATATAGCCAGTTGTGAACTGCCTGATTTGTTAGCTGTATCTTTAATTTCTGCAGAGTAATTAGTATTAATGACATTGCCAATGGCAGAATTAATGGAGGTCTTGTACTCTGAGACTCCTTTCTTCTGTGGGACACAACATAATGCTGAAAAATATCACAGGCTGTCAAGTTTTGTTTCCCCATAAATGATGAGAAACCAGGTAGTCAACAGGGACAATTTGACTTTTACTAGCAGGAAATGAAACAACTGAGATGACATCTCTCATATCTGATATCCAACTTTGCAGATTTGATCTGCTTAGTAACTGTTTGATGTAAATGGCTAAGTTGAAGCCTTGCTGCCCCAGTTCTGGGAGATGACTGCACACAGTCTATATAACTAATGGGTTTTGCTCTGACAAATAACCATGGATGCCTCAGCACTGGAAGTGTAGAGAATGAGAATAACAGACCTTAATGTGAAATCCCTCGAATTGCCATTTTCATTTATACGGGTGAAAAAATATGTTAAGAATTTACGAACTCGGTAGCATAACATCTAAATGCCTTGGGGCATGGATAATCTCCGCAACAGTTTGACAAGAGGAGTTTTTTTCCTACTGAGAACTATGCTCGCAATTCCTGTCAGTCCAGAAGGCAGCTCTAGCAGCTGCCTGAAAATTTTACTGTAACCTACTGACAGAAAGAAACTTGACAGGCAGATACAAAACAGAAGTCAAAATATTAAAAGAGAAAGAAGCAAGCCCAGCACAAGTAAGTTCCCAAAATTACCTCAGGAAGACATGAAGCCCCAACACCAAAATGGATAATGTTTCAAAAGTCAACGCAACATGTTTCTTCTCTTACCTCTTTCTCTGTTCCACTTTGATCTGCAACCAGTTGGTCAAATACAGTGCCATAATCTTCGTATATCTTCTGCATCTCATTGATGTGACTTGCTACTTTTTCCATTGCTTTGAGTGCTTCTGTAAAGTTTAAAAATTACATAGACAGCTATGTAATTCATTTGTATTTTCTAAACATGATAATTTTAAATTGAATTCCCCTTGAGGCATGTAAAATGGTGTTGCCTTCCCACAGAACTGGGATTCTAGCTCTGTATCAGTACTTTCTCATACCAACAGTAGAAGAAATACTTCCTGGTCAGAGTAAGTGAAAAATGCTCATGTGATGTCTTAAGTGGCTGAAAAGGCTGCAATAAGCATTCCATGACAAGCCCCCAAATGTATCAATATTTATAGCAGTATGATAGTAACCATGGTTAAATTTTGCATCTTGTAGATATAGGGCCACTAGGACCTCTGGAGTAATATACACTCATCCTAGAATAAGTTATCTAATGATCTTTAAGAGAAACAAATTGCACTTGTCTCACCCCAGAATGGACAAAGAAATACAGTGTTAGGCTGTACAGGTCCCTCATGGACTGTGTACATGAAATGCTGCTGGCCAGGTTTTGTTTAAATTTTGTTTTCCAAACAAGAATGTCACTAGATTCCATTAGCTTTTTGTGTTAATTCAGAATGGAATTGGACAGGGATAATTTGTTTCATCAATTCTTAATGGCTCAGCGTTTTAGCAGTTTGGCATCCATCCTGACCTGCAAATAAGTCCCCCCCTGCAGCTTGTTTGGGCAAGAGAACAATATTAGAAGCTTCTTTTGAAGTCAGTAAGAGCCTCATGAGTTTTTACTGACAATGTAGTTTGCCTGCATCCATTCTGTGAAAATGACAATCGATCCATAAAATACATCTCTTGATTTTCATCCACCAGGTGCTGACAGACCTGAACTGGAATTTGCCAGGGTGAAGTCCCAGGCATGTGAGCCTAGAAAAGCAATCAACTGGAATGCATGTCAGACAAGTCTCTCTACATAGGAAGACTGCAAACATTTGACAAAGATCTCTTCTATACAAGCAAGAGTCACAGAAAGACCTCAAACAACAAAGATTTCCTTCTGTGGTGCTCTTGACATATTTCAAGAACTAAATAATAACCACAAGATGGAGCCTTGGTCAGCGTTTCTCAAGTGGGAAAAAAAAAAAAAGCAACATTGTGACCTGACATGCTCCTGTGCATGAAGATAAAGTCCTACTTGCCATGGCAAATCTTGGGCATAACTACTTCTCAAAGGGACTTGGACATATCAAGTAGGACATTTAGCTAAAGGAATGAAAAAAATACTTATTATTTTTAAGGAGAGCGAGAGAATTCTCTCTAGGTTTTGACAAGTTCTGTGCTATCTACCAGAATACCCGCCTGGATCTTCAGAAAGGGCAGGAAATAAAACCTAACTCACATTCATTCCAGTAGAAGAAAGGAAGTTACCTGTCAAATGATAGTGCTCCTCACTCTCATTGTCTGTCAGAGACACCAGCTCTTTTAAAAGCAGAGGATATTTCAGCACTCTCTGAACAGGCTTTATGAGATATGACTCCAGTGTAGAAGAGTGTTGCTTTGTGGGATTTCGAGCATCCAGAAAGGTCTTAAAGGCACTATCTGTTTTGGCTAGATGCAAATAAAAAATAAAAATTTTTAAAAAAATTGAAAAAAAAAAAAATTGGTCAGTTGAACATGGAAGTCATGGAAGCTACAATAATTGGAAAACATGGAAAGGCAACTTGAACCCAGCACGAAAACTCTCTCCCTTTTCAATGGATGGTTTACAGAGTAGTATACACTATTCCTTTCATAATAATTTCCTGCATTAAATAACATTCAAAAGGACTGAGAAAGCAATTTTATGAAGGTGAGATTATTCCTCTAATTTTTCCACTGCATTGCAGCAAACGGCAGGGGAAGTAATTCCTGATGTATTCTACCATTTGTTGCTGCTTTTCTGGAGTCTGAGCCTGCAGACAGCACAAATTTGTGGAAGGTGTTTCTATAGCTCTCCAGGCTACTGCCAGGAGGTTACAAAAGGAATCTTACTCTTCAGGTCTATACCATACTTAGCAGAACCTCTGATCTTAGATCTTCCTGTTGAAAGATACTTGATTAGTCCTTGTTTTATACCAACATTTATTCCTTGATTTTATCCGATATTCTCTGCAAGGTGACAAGATTTGTTACAGTAGTTCACTGCAGTTTGAATTCATGCAAATGAATTACAATAATGAAGACAATAGATTACCTCTCTCAAGAACTTTCTGAACTTTGATGTGGTTTGCACAGAAGCCACTGTACAGTTTGAAGTGGTCAGCATAATACAGAAAAGAGCCTCCAAGGGAAAACAGCAGTTTCTGAAATCAACACAATCAAAATATTAATTCATTACTAGAATCCTAAATAAATATTCAGGCATACAACAAGCAGACTCAGTGGTGGATTATCTGCTCTCTTTCTATACATATCTCATATTATATATATATATATATATATATAACATGAATATACTACTGGTAGTAACTTGACGATATTTTTGTATTTTGCTGAGTGTAGAGGTCAGCCTATTTAGGCATAGCCTGCAATTTTCTCCTTTTTTCCTGAGAAGGTATTCTGTTTTACTTTATTTTTCAGGCAGCACAGGAACAAAAATCAACAGACATATAACTATGTTGTGCTGGGAAAAAAACATGAGCCATAAGAAGCAAGGCATAAAAGTGCCAAAGCCAGAAGGGACAGAGTAAAACAAATACAGGATTGCTTTCCAACTGTTTTCCTTTTTTCAGGCAGTGGTAATTACAGGACACCTCTGATGCTCTTGGATGAAGGGGAGGTTGGGAAGATGTGGGAGGGATTGAATCACAAGAGAGAAGTTTTTAGAAAAATGCCTCCCAAAGCAAATATAAGAAAGAGGAGTAATGAGGGAGGAGGAAAGCAGCCCTCTCCCCTCTTTTAATCAATGTTTGTTCCACAAAATGCAGCCATCGTCCAGGAGACCTGCCAGCAGTCCTGTTCAGTCCTGAGCCAGTGACTCCATCACCAGGGAATCCACTCCCTCCACTCAGGGCAGGTACTGGGTGGTGCTACAGCCATTTACACTTCGCAGGCTCTCTTCTTGGACTTTCACAACACGGGAAGCTCATGTGGCATTTAACAAAAACAGCTCCCACTCCGTAGGGGGCTAGTTTGGCATAGCAGGGGGAAGCACAGGCAGGGCAGAATTCAGCACAGCGACAATAAGGTCTCTACAAAGGAGTTCTGCCTCACAAACACTGCCAGTTTATCGTGTACTCCAAGTTTATGCTGCCTTTACCCATGTTGCAACTTTTGCCATGGGAAGGAGGAAGATAAGACCACAAAAAATAGCACTTATCTTTCATTGCTGAATAGAAGTCTGTACTCCAAAGTAAAGCTTCAAACATAAAAGCAACCCTATGAAACTTCTTAGAGCCTGAAACTTCTTAAAGCCAGATTTTCACAGACATTTGCAGGCACACTACAAAGCATGAAATGATGAAATATTTACCCGGAACTGAGATGGTGTTTCCAATGTATTAAAATCTGAGGAAGAAGATATTCCATCTTCAAGGGTCTCCAAAAACACCTTCTGGAAATCCAGCATTTCCGGCAGGCTGCCAAACAAGGACTCCATCTGTGGAAAACATCAGGCTATGAAGTACAGCACTCCATGGACCTAAAAGTGGTCGTTTGAAAACAGTGGACTAAGGAGATGTAACACACAAAGACCAGTAATGTCTTTGTCAATACTTTTCAAACAGGTTTTATAAAAAATTCATACAAAAAGTGAAGGTTTCTCAGCAGTTAATTCAGAAGAACAATTAGCTTTTAAGAAAAGGAAGTGATGCACACACCAGACAGAAAGGCACTGACTGGTGTCATTCCTATTGACATCTTTGTTGTTTGCTTTTTCTGTCATGCTCTCAGCAATGAAAAATCCAAGTGCCAAGGTCTTAACCCATAACAGAATGAAAAGGACATTTTTCAGATATTCCCTCACCTCATCCTGAGTAAGGAAGGTTTCTTTTTGAAGGGGCTCCAAGTACAGCTCGAAGAGGCAGCTCAAGTCCTGCAAGAAAGAATATTTGTTCACTTTTTCTGTACCATTTTGAAACTGTTCTTTATGTGGCAACCCAGAGATAGGGGAAAGTTTGGGGAATGAACTAAAAACACAATTCCTTTTCAGTGACAAAATTGCCTGCATGTTGTTAGCACTGAAGTTAGTTACTGCTAAATAAGAGGCAAACTGATTTCAGTGTAATGTTTTTGTTTCATCCTTAAGGCTTTACAACTTGATTATAACAAATTATATTTTAGCCTAGCATGAGGAAGAAACGTTACAGATGATGGTTTTCTAATGAATCCATCCGTATGAACAGCATCAAATGTTTTAATCATATATGTTAAATAAACGATATAAATTAGTTTAATAGTTTTATATAAATTAGTTTTAATAAAAAAAACTTATTTAAACATCCGTAGTAATATTCAGAAGGACAGGTAGCATTTGAAAACTCTGTTAGTTACTGAAGTGTTCAGTTATGTTGTCAGGTAGGTGTGATCATGGGCTTTCTCAGTCACTTCTCCAGAGAATTGGTGCCACTTTTGAAGACTTACTACCCCACACCAAAGCATGACAACAGGGCTGGGGCCCACTACAGGGCTCTTTGACCTGTAGAGACACACCAGAAATTAGAAGGAATAATGAGCAGTTCCCTGAGAATGCCATAATGAGTATGTGCAACCTGCCAGGATTTTTCCTGATAACACAATTTAATATATATCAGTGGCCTCCATGGTCAGGGCTTGTTCAAGTGACTCCTCTAAAAGAAACATCAGGTGGACGTAAATGAGGGTCCAGCATATGGCTGTATGAGTGCATTGGTGGATGAACAAAGTGTTTTCTCTTCTTTTCCACAAACATTATTCAAGCAAGTACTGACATCTGTAAATACATGTTTTGAGATCCAGAAAAGGAGATGATGCCTTCCGGCTGGAGGTCAATGAAATCTATGTTTCCATGTTTCTTTTGGCATCCAGTCACATGATTTTAGGGTTTATAAAAAGAAGAGAGATACATCGAACAAATTACAGACTTACCAGTCAGAAGAGAAATAACTTCCATGTGATGCTACAACCCACTGGAGTTGTGCCTTTTAGCTTTGCTAATTCAAAAATAATCATGCACTATTTCCCACAATTAAACTTTTCTTTCTCATTTGTAGGAGACTATTCTATTCTTCTACCAGATTTATTTTCATCTTGAAAACTGGGGAGACATCCCCTGGAAAACCCTTTTTGTTTGCCGGTATCTTCTCCCCACAAACGACCACTCTCCAATGCGACTACAAATTGACTACAACTAATGCTACTACATCAAATCCTACAGCCTCAGCTACAGGAGCAAGTCTGTCAGAAACAACAGGAGTAATCAGATAAAGAGACTTTGTAGGTTATGGCCCTTGTGGAGGACTGGTTATATAATGATAAGTTCAGAATATGTTGAGACCATCCACAGGTCATGGTCAGTCTCAAAAACAAGGCTGCAGTGAGCCAGACTTTTTTTTTTTTTTACCTTGACGTAAGATTTCTCAGTGTCCATAAGTTCTTGGATGACTTTCCTCAGTCTATCTGCATCAGAGAGGTGGCGAGCCAGTGGTCGTGGGGGTGGATCCTGGTTGTCCTTCTGTCCTTCCATATTGCTTGATTGGACTTCTTGGAAGTTTCGGCACAACACACTGATCTGTTCTGCGCTCTGTTAAGAGAAGAAACAGACTGGCAACTATGCTTTAGAATACAAGTTGTATTACAATTATTTCTAAATTCTTCCAATAGTGCTCCTGTTCCAGATTCAGGGGCCAGAGCATGCCATTGATTTTTGTCAGATGTGTATCTTGACACCTTTGAACAGATTTAATTTATAGCAGAACCGGTTCAGAGCAGTAAAAAGAATTTAAAATTTGCTAGTGATTTTCCAGCACAAATTATTTTCAGTCTTCAGATACAAGCTCGTGGAATGCAAAAGATGAGAGAGCACTCAGATATATCATATATTTTGATTCTTATGACACTAGTTTTCATACTGTTTTCATCACACTGTTTGCCACTTCTCTTATTTTGCAACACTCACTGCATCAAAATAGAAAGAATTAGTAGATAAATATCTTATAAGCATCCAGAATAATTCTTTTATTTTTCATCTGCTACCTATATTGTATTGTGTGTTTTGTTGTTGCTTTTTAAACAATGAGACATGGAGCTGAAGGTTCAGATTCCAGTGTCTGGGGGTGTCAAAAGATGGTCAGATGCTTTCTCTCCAAGGATACAACTATGTATCAGGATCTTTTGCTTTCAAAAAAGGTAAATGGAAACCTAAATATCTGAGATTCTTTAGAAGAATGATTAAAAACAGAATAAAAATAAAACAATCGGAAAATTTTCAAGCAAAGTAGGAACTGAAGATAGAACAACAGTTAATCTTGTAAGTCAAAGATGGAAGACAAGGAGATATTTCTGACACTATGAAATGGTTATGTAATTTGCTCTTGTATGACCACCAGTAATACCCAAGAGCAACTTTTGCAGGCCATAATCTTCAATGCTTAATTTGGAAATTATTTCACTGTTCTCTTTCTTACATGCTGTTTCCCTGAAAGCTAAAATATCACTACCATTGCCCAATTCTACAGCTTTCGGTATCCACATCTTTGTACTACATAAAACAATTCTTCAGTGCTTCTGTCATTTAGACACTTGCACAAACGGGACAGTTGCATATGCTGTGCCATTTATCACCTTGTATTTAGCAAGTACATTCAAATGAGGACTACATGAATGCTGCCTTATTTCATGTGTAAGTCTTGTTTCAGTGATGATATCAGGACATGAGTGCATTTCAGAACTGTCTTAATTTCTACTAATTTATTCCACAAGCTGTTTCAAGTGATCCTTTTTGGGAGTCCTGATTCACCACTGATTACCTGTGTAGCTTGGTTCACCAACATCCTAGGCCATCAAATGAACAAATGCAAAAGTTAATTAGAAAATGAACTGAGCTATACAAAGTCTTAAGTAAGTGGAGGCTAAATGGACTAGAAATATTTAATCTCAACAATTCCTGTCATAAAACACCTATATGATGAAAATAAATGTTAAAATGTCAGATATTTGCCATGTAGTCCACATCACTCTGTAGCTTCCCAGCTCCCAGTTTTGAAAGAGGCCACCACTCCAAAAAAATTGAAGTTACTTTACTTACTGATATGTGCAACCAGCTTCATAATCCAATATAATGACAGCTTGCAGGACTATGAAATTTAGATACATTTAGTATTTTCAACACTTATTCAGACCCAACAAAATGCAATATAAATTGAATGGTGTTTGTTAGAATTACAGCTTCACACTGATGGAATACATTTAAAAATTATAGTCAGTCTGTGACACTGAAATTAGTTAGTGGTTTGCAAACAAATAGTTTAGGAAGTGGTGTGTGTGTGTGTGTATGTATGTGGGTTATTTTAAAGCAGCTTCTAAACAACTGAGTGCCAAAGCACTTCAGTTTTGTTTTCTTGGTTTCTGATGTCAGAAAGGTTTGCATTTGTATCGGAATCGTTCAGATTTTACACTCCCTACAGCTCAAGATGCGCGTGGGCAGCTTGATTTACATCAGCCTGATGACTGATCAAGGACACTGGGATCAAGGATGCGAGGCAGCCTATTGAAAGCGTGTCACAAGCGTCATCATCAGGCACAGATTTACAAGGAAGAGTTAGAAGTCCTCTACTCCTCCTCAACCACCTTTGCATATAGAGCAGGCAGACATTAGGGAACATGCTATTTCTACATCCCCTTGAGTTTTGGGGTCAGTGCTGCATCTGTCACCAAGAATCACTGTACGGGAAAGCATATGGAAATAGATGATACTGCCCAACATAAATACTTTTTGATCACCTAGGCAATATAATTTTGCTGTCAGAAATTGTTCTGCATAGCTGGCCTACGCCCAAAGCACAGGGTTACCTCTCAAGTACTGCCAACAAGCACTGATTTTTATAAACTTTAATATGTTCCTGAATATGTTTGCAAATTTGGCATTAAAAATATTGCCCTTGACCTCCCTGCTCACAGGATCTTGTCTTTCCCTTAAGTCTTGGTGCTCTGTGTCCTTCCCTTTACAGGAGTCTTCCAGACGGTGCAATACCCAGACCTCACTCTTTGTACCCACTGTGATATTTACATTTGGGTCAAAGCAAGCATGAAATGCTACTTGATCCCAGGACAAAAGTATTTCACATTCACTCATACACATTGCCTAGACCACAGAAGATGAAGGAACCCATTTTGACAGCAGAACCACTGGTTCTTGACCAAGAGCCTAGTATAAATGAGAAACTTCACAGCAACAAGTAAGTAGAGAAGCATAAAACAATTCTTCCTCCATGTTTCTTCCCAAAACTCTCTTATCACCTAGGCTGGGATCTCTACCTTTTCTCCCTACTGTTCTGGAAGCTACTTTCTGCCTCTCACACAAAACAATTTCCTGCTCTTTTAAACTGTTTAAAACAGATCTTTTCTAGAAAGTCTCTAGTGACAACCCCTAGGACCACCTCTTGTATTCTTGCATGTGTGGGCAGGAGAGGCTCAGCCTCTGCCCTGTATTTGGGATTGCCCTGCAGCTGGGATTTCAAAGCCAGCTGGGCATTCTGGATGTAAAATCAAAACTAGGTAGTCCAGAGCCCTTAAGCCAAGAAGTCTCAAAAGGAACCTCCTCTTGATACTACACACATCCACTGCTATCTTGAACTAAGGAGGGAATTAACCCTGAATTTGCTCTGATCTTGACATTGCAATGGCTAATACAGGCAGATATGACTCTCAGATGAAACTGATAAATTCATCAAGCACACAGCTCCTTTTATTTGCACAGGACCAAGACTGTTTGTACTTAGTAAATGGTAAAAAAATTATTTATGCCAACCTTTATAGTGTGCAGCTTATCAGAATAAAAACATTTAAATCAGTAAAAAGAAAAGATAACTGAGTATGGACAAGGCTGCAGGGTAGCTGGGAACAGATAAAAGCTGAGGAGAAACTACAGTGGAAGCAGCAAACTTCCTCCAAAATCCATTACTTGAGCTTATGTATGCTGCTTTCAGCAACATGTATAGGGGACTGCAAGCAGCTTCAGCTTACCTTTGGCACTGAACAGCAGACAGATAAGGCTAAATATCCAAAAATGTAGACTAACAGTGCTAGAGGTGGGAAAGACAAATGGAGTTTATGCAGAGCTTATAGGGAAAAAAAAAAAAAACCACACATATTTGCATTTCAGGGAGAAGGAAGCTAAGGAGGTTTTTTGGCCATATTCATGATTTTCCAACAAAGCTGTATAAACCATTCTACAAATCTACCAGTCAGGGGAAGCAATCTCCTGCCCAATACTCTCTTGGCTTCTTAGAAGGATGTGTAGCAGTAGCCTTGAGAAACATTTCTTTTGTCCCTGCATGTCTGAGACTCAGACTTAAGGTTCCACATCCTTTTGCAGGGAGTATTCTCTGTGAATGTGGACTGCTCAAAGTAACCTTTTAAGGGAAAGTTCCAGTCCACAGAGATGTCACCTTGACCCACAGCAGCCAGCAACTGCAGTGGTGCTCAGCTTGTCAGATGGAGATGCAGCATATTCCACTTTCAATAATAGTTAGGATAAGAAATATTACAGATTATTCCCCTAAAGTGAGCAAAAAACCACTCTTACAAGGATATCTTACAGATTTTCTTTGCTCCTTGCAGACAAGCCTATCATCATTTGAGGCTGTGCTGTCCTCACCAGAGTAACAAAACCCCATAAAATTAGTCAGTGAGAGAGCAGAAGACATTAATCAGCAGTGGTTTAAGAACTAGCACAACGATTTCATGGCTATCCAGTGACTTTCTACTGAATTATAGTGATTGAGCATAAATGCTGCACAAGGTCAATTAGTGTTACAGGGTCTCTGCATGCTGCTGTTTACTTTACCCTCATTTATACATATCATGTACTCTGCCAGTCTGTCAGGGTTTGTTTGAAACAGTGAGGGAAAGGAATATTTTGAGTAGACTTAGAAAACTCAAGCTTAAGAAACTTAAGAAACACTCCTTGGTGAAGTAAAAGCCATGCACTTTGAAGACTTTTCAGGATTCAGTATCCTTGTGCAGGACACAGACCACATCTATGGGGTGGATCACCGATCCTTTGAACTCCCTACCCTAAGAGGAAACATGCTCAGAAACATCCTGCAGAAATAGATTAGACTTGTGCCCTCCAAACACGAGCAGCTAACACGTCAGCTCTGTCTGATGCATGTGTTTCCAGGAAGACTGAATGCACCAGTCAGCAGAAGAAATAAAATTACATAGCAGAAGAAATACAATTGTCTGAAATTTTGAGCAATGAACAACTAGCCTGAGACACCTTTACATCCCTCGCTCTGTGTAAAAGGAAAGCTCTTGGAGATGTCCATCCCTTTTACTTTGTGTTAGAAGGTGTTTCTCTCCAGAATGAAGGTAGCCCTGAGTGTCGCCATTGTTTTGTGGGTGCATTACTCTACGGGCATCTCTGGCATCTCCTCAGACTAGGAAGTACTTTGCAATCAAACACAAAAGGCTAGAAAGTTGCAGGCCTTATCTTCCTTAAAGACCACAGAAAAAAGTTGCTTTATGTTACACACCAATACAGTACCTCACTCCTCTAATTTGTTCATTAAAACTGAAAAATGCCAGCAGAGCTTTACTGAAAAATACTTTGTGGGATTTTCACCGTAGATGTCTGGGCAAAAGTGCTGCTCAGCTTTCAGCAACAGAAACTAAACCAAAGCAGTAGCCCCAGTCATTACTACTTATCTTCTGCTCCTTCTCTTTCTTTTCCCAACTTCAAGGCCACTCAGAATATGAAATTGTTCCAGATTGACAATGAAATCCTAGGGTTCAGTTTTGTTTCACTGTATCTCTTGACTGTCTTTTAATTAAAATATTTACAACTTTGCTAAAAGAAGGGCATTTTTACAGTGTCCACTCAGATCCTGCACAGCAATAAGCAAAGCATAGTTAGAGTTATGTTTTAAGGAGGGAGAAGCAAATCCTCTACACTAAGGTATGAGAAGGAGCCCTGCTAGACCATACCAGATTATACAAGAGGCAAGGAATTAACAATGAACTCTTGTCTTTGAGTTAGAATTTCCCAACTTCACAGAGATTTACATTAGCAAATCAGCCTGTTAACACAATTAGATGTCACCAACCTCATTTAGAATTATCACAAATACAGTAAGAAGAGGGGCTGCTGACCCAGCAATTCTTTCGAGAGAGCACAGGGTAAGGCTTGAAAGAAGGCTGAACATAGCAGCTGTGTAAAACAGCTAAGATGCAACCCACCTGATGTGGTGCCTGAGCTATTGATATTTGCATGGTGGCAAACCTTCCCTCTCACCTGCCCCACAGAGAGATGCCCATCTTTCCCCTTGAGTACAGAAGAACCACCACTCACTGGTGGTGACTGAGGTACTTGACTGAAACTCTTGTTATAAACCAAGTCATGCAGCAGGGTTCTGGGCCCAAGAGCCTGCATTGACCAGGTCTCCAGGACAAGCAGAAAACACTGAGTTCATGGATGCTGTGCTCAGTTTCTCTAGAATCAGTCTTCAAAGTCATCTGACTCAACTCATACCAAAGCCAAAAGCAAAACAGAAGTGATTTCCATCACAAGACACTAAATCCTGACTATACAAAACGTAAAGAGCATCAGGAAAACAAAAACAGGAACCCTGACAGCGCAGGTCACAAAAAGGAGAGTCTCATGAGGTGACATCAAAGCAAACAATAAAAATTTTCCCAAACCCTGATTTTGTAAAAACACCATCAGTTCTTCCTACCCCAGGTCCTTATCCTGATGTTGTCAATTTTAATGCAGGAGGTTCACGTATTTTTCTGCCACCTGTGTAATACATATATACAGCCTTCTTATATTTCACCAGGAATACCTGGATTATAGATCATATTTTCCCTCCCTATTTCCACAATTCTAACTTAATTGTCAAAAAACAGAGAAACAGTTAAATTATTCATGCTGCAGTTATTTTAAAATTTACATGAAGAATCTTTTTAAAACCTTCCTACTTCTTGTCAAAATATGGATCTTACTTAGTCCTTTCTCTGAGAGATGCAAGAAATAACAATTTGCTTGAGCCCAGGAGCAAACAGTGCAGGCAACCAACCCACCCTTCCCTCCCCCAAACTTCAGAAACCCAAAAGCTTTTCCCATGCAGAGTACTGGAACAAACTCACCCACCAACCACACATTGCCAGAATCCATAATTTGATTACTAATTCTGGGACAGTCATTATTTATCAGGTACAGGCAGCTTGGATGCTCCTGCAGCCCCATCACCTCAGCCTAATTAAGCAGCACCCCCAGCTGAAGCCACGCCGCTGCAGAACTCACCACAGAGAGCATCCTGTGCAGGGAGCCGTAAGCTGCTGCTGCCTGCTGCTGGGTTTTGCGAGCCAGCGCTAAACTCTTAGCTCTGGTTTTACTCCTCCTGAAGGCGGGCATTGTGGCTTGTGAATACAAACTTTGCCAAAGGAAAAGGGCCCTCAGAAGGAAGCCACAGATGTTGTGATCCCCCACGAACACACCTTCCCTCTGAGCTCAGCTGCACAAGTTTCTCTTTTGTGCCGATTAACAAAATCGGAGATGCTGACAACATCCCAATGCAATGAGGCTAAGCAGTGTATGAGAGTACAGACAGACCTGCCATGCCTCCCTTTATTGCTACAAATGGAGGAAAAAGATGCTAGATGAGAAGATTTTTTATAAATAGCTTGATGTAGTGAGTGCAGGACGAAGTGCAGTTATGACAAGGGAAGATGGGTTTGATCTCCCCAGAAATATACCTGCCTCCCTGCCTATGAAATTTACTGCATAAACAAAACATCAGGTGCTTTGAGAAAGTTAGCCAAATACCTAAAAATATCTAGAGGGTGCTGACTTCCCTGAAGGTCAGCATGATTTATCAATAGGACTGATGCTCTGTCAAGGGCATACGTTGCTAAATGTTGTGGCATACAAATGCTCTTACAATGATAAAATGAAAAACAAATAGGCAGCTCTCTGGATGATTTCTTTATATAATGATGTTTGTCCTTTGTTTGAACTTTTTAGCCACAATTACATCAATAAAAAGAAATTTAACATGAGCTCAGTAATAAATTCAGTCTTGAAAGTAGAGTTCTGATGTTGACATATTTACACAAAACCAATTGGATCTACTGATAGATTACCCTAAGAACAATGCAGCTTTAAATAAAACATTATAGGACATGAAAACACTGAACTGAAGAGATAAAAGACTGACAAGCAATTCATTAATAAAAGGAGAACTACACCAGTGGCATAATAAAACACCGCAACTCCCATGTTGCCCTGTCACAGCACTCCTACAGTGCAATGCAGTTGAGCTGTAAGGCTTCATTCAGCACTGCCCTTGCTAGCACCTATTGCTCTCTACAAACTCTTCTCTTGAACCCAAATGATACACCAAGCCTGGGCATCTATATCTTTGGTTACGTGTGCACTGCTTCTGAGGTTTCAAGGATATTCACCTTCATACAAGCAAGGGAATAACACAGCTTTCTCCTTTAATTACTGCAATTAAACTTACATCCATCTCTTTCCAAATCATTAGCACAACTTGACAGCTCAGCATTTGCCAAACTGTACAGCTCAGTCACTGAGAGGCTGCCTATCAGCGGAAAAATGATGCTGGAGCCCTGAAACAACATGCTGCTGATAAGACATGCAGAATACAGCATGGCAGCAGGAACCTCTTGCTTAGCGGATAGACCATGCCCTTTCTTTCTCTTGGAGAGATGTATCAGGTTCATTGGGTGAGAAGACTATATAACAGAAAATTGAGGAAATGGTCTCAAAGGAGCAAGAGAGGTTTTGCCTGCTCCCTAACATTTCATTTTTCAGTGGATGTACAGTCTGGTTTAAAAATCCAAATTCATAGACTACTGTGTGGCATGTACAAGGCTACTGTTCTTATCCACCATTAGTGGTTGCCTCTGCAGTAGTCCATAGATCCTAGGGATCCACAGAGCAAGTCTGAAGATAAGAAACAAAATTAAATAATTAGTTTGTGGAAATTAAAAGTTTACGGTGCTGCATATGGCATTTTAAAAATAACACAGGCCAGGTCACCAGATCCATGCGTATTAAGAGTATAACTGTACTTTCTGGAGAGGTACTGTTTCTTTTTTTCCTATCTGCATTAGTCATGGCACTTTCAAGCTCTGTTTTTCTAATAGATACTTGTTAAAACACATCTCATCCACTGGGACCAAGGGAAAAAAAAAAAAAAAAGTTGCTAAATTTCAGGTCCAAGCAATATCGTCAATCTTGATGAAAAACAATGACAGGCCTTTTTAATTCCATATTAGGAAGTTATTCTTCCCCAGATTTGCTAATTAAGCCTGCATTATTAGCTAGCCATATGCCAGCTAAAAGATGTTACCAATTAACAGCTTTTTTTTAATGTGTATTCATTAGAAAAAAGACAATTATGTTTCAGTAATCTTTCCAACTCCTATTGAGGGACTTGGACAAATCAAAAAAGGGAACAACACAAACTGAAGCAAATCAAATGAATGAATGCTTTTCATTTAGCCTTTCTTTTTCTCTAGAAGCACACAAGCAGCACTCAAGCACTTTTCAAAAACAAGTGAAATAATCCATCACTGTGAAATATTTTTAAGAACACTGGAAAAATGACTTAGCCCTGTTGTTTGTTCCTGTGTACTTTGAATAACGCACATTCCCTTTACCGACATCTGGTTTTCATCTTTCCATTTCAGTGGCACCAGGATTGATAGTTACCATAACAGTGATATCCTTCATAATACAGGCTTCCCTCTATTGTCCCGATACATGGAGGTGTGCTTATCTGCATCCAGTTCATTTCCCATCCTGCTTTTGCCCTTAATGCATGAAGGTAAAAGGCTAATTTTGCTCCCTCGGTGTACACTTTGAATGAAAGGAAACAGTGGCTTGCCTCCAGGACAATCCTGAGCACTTTGTAACATCAGGCTGGGCCACTGGTAACACAGAAGCATAATTCATATACACAACATACATACATACACACACAAACATATATATTTAAAAATATACAACATGTACTTACACACCCTGCACTAACAGGAGCTCTGTGCTGTTAGTGGTATCTAAGCCTTATAAGCTCAGGATTAATACAGCTCGGCTCCAGATCTCTACACGGATCTAGATGGAGTCTGTTTTTTACTTTTTAAAACTGTGGGTGGATGATTTTTCTGCATATTTTCCTGTCATGCTTATTATACTAATAACATGGTTTTTAAATGCCGTCAAAATGTATTTTCAAAGCATAATTGACCGCAGTGAAGACACTTGCTTTAATTCCAGTGATACAAAAACTTAGTTAGCATTCCAAATGTTTAAAATGAATTCTTGTTTTATTTTTAATTTCATGCATCTTAAATATTGTTTGTAACATTCTCACTCAAACTGTTTTGTGCTGAATGCAAAAACTTTTCTCAAGTATTGAATTAGAAACTATGGCAACCACTGAGACATTATCTTTGCATTCATGTTTCACAGTATAGTTTTGAAGTGTGCCACCTTTGGAGGCAGAGAAGGCAACTTGTATCTGTTCTTGTTAGTAGCCAGCATTTTGCATTCCAAATGTTAAAAGACAGTAGCTCCCCTGTAAAGACAAATATAGATTCTCTGAACTCTACACCAACCTCTCCCCTGGTTTTGGCAAGGCTTTGTTTAGGCACCACAGCAAGATTCAGCTGTCTCAGAAGGAAATAATCACCATGTGAGAGGAAGTCTATGTCTGCTCACAATATGTTAACAAAAGACAACAGGTAACAAAACATGAAAATCTGGTGGAACCTCCCTGTGCATCTGACTCAACTGACTCCTTACTTTTTTTTTCTTTTATTTTAAATTCTTCTGCCTCTTCCATCCTTTCACGTACCTTTTTGTTATCTTTTATTTTGCAGAATTTGCTGCAGGTAGCAGACGTTTTTCAGTTTGGGAATTTCAGGTCTACCTTTGTTATTACATGTTCCTGACAGAGCAAAATAGGAATCAAAGCCTCACTGAAGTTATGATGGTATCCAGGATGCAGTATTTGTCTGAAATCCTACACTTAAACTTTGTGCAACTTTAAAGTGACTTTGTGTGCTATGGGTGACTGCTGGGCACATCACATACCTTGGCATGCACTAAAATTGGGCTTGGATGCTTTTGCATTGCAAGGAAGAAACACATACGTTACTGTCAGCACTGTAACTGAACAGTATCTTGATTTAAAAAAAAAAAACAAACCACCAAATATTCTGCAGCTGGCAGAGATGTTACCCAGTTCCCTAGGTCTGTCAGAAGTGTGATTAGATATCTCTGCCTTTCACTGCGAAGTGAAACACTGCCGTCATATCCTGCACTGCAGGTGACGGGGGTTGCTTTTGGAGGCCCAGGGTGGTGGGCTCCCAGGCAGCTTCCTGCCCTTCATCAATGAAGTCACGGGCGTCTCCAGAGACACTGCTAACCATATCCTGTTGCAATGATTCAGGGCTGTTGTCATATGCTTCCCTTTCCATCCGCAGGTAAGCCTTATGGATTTTTCCCAGATGACTACAAAGAAAAGCTGTGTTATAAGTCATCTCCCACTGGCTTCCTTCATTTGCAAGCATCAACACAACACAATTTCTTTTCCTGATCAAAACCATCTGCATGTTTTACACCAAAGGCTGTCTCAGTACTTTTGAGAGGATGTTTCCTTCAGATGGAGGAAAGACAACAAATACCCCCTCCTCTCAGGCTGCAGGGACTCAATGTAATAGCACAAAACAAAGCACCACAAGGTCTCACCTCTGCATGCAAGAACTGCACATACTGTGCAGACCCTTCGGTCTTCTTTCCTTACCATTCTTGTGCCTCCCTAGCAGTAACTATGGAAGCAGGTCTCTGTCTACAGCCTGACCTGGTTACAGGTTCACATTACGTACAGCACTTTCCATGCTTAAGCTTTGTGGTTTTGAAGCTCCTTCGCTGTGTTAGCCAAGACTCACAACTCTTACATTTGAATTTTGGGCCATCCATAGGGGATGAAGAACTGCAAGAGCAACACAATAAAGTGAAATCCAGGACACGGCAGTAGCACTCACAGGTATGTTTACAGCAAGCCTTCTGTAACCTATAGTCTACCAGTTCTGGTGCCTTCTCTGAGCAGTTGATTAATATACTGAAACCTAGATTAATTAGCAAAATTCTTATGAACTTCCAACAAGCTACAGTTTCACTGATACCCTTCTCAAATGGCACATGAAGACAGCAGGGGTCCCTCAGCGGCTCCACACTGCTGGAGCCACCAACTCTGGGAGGGGTCACCGTGGGCTGGGCTATCTGCAAGGGAAGCACAATAATTAGCAGAACTCCCCATAGGCTTGTCATGCTTTCAATGCAGAACTATCCCCTCCAGGCACAAATGAATCAAGGAAACCACTACTGAGAAACATGCTATTTTCCCATGTTAGCTCTGAGATTCCCTAAATGCATGTCACATCTGGAAGAAAATGACACTTGGATTGCGGAGGCTATACATGATAGTACCATGTTGTTAATCTCCCTCCTACAAAGAAAAAAAAAATATGTTAATTGCAGACTACTCCCTAAGCTTTTGGATCTCATCAACTGCTAAAGAGACATTTTCATGATTAAAATAAAGGAAAAATCCTTAATGTCTATGGATGCTGAGTAAACCTTCAGGCAGGCAGCTCTCCTGCAATTAATGACATGCTGTGCAAGTGGGAAATGCCCGGGCAATGCAAAACAGAGCTAATGAGAAGCCATCATGACATTCAGCTGGAATTGCCTCCATGCAAGAAGCGGGTTTGGGGCTCTGTTGAGCTTCTGGTCATCGCTGCTTGGCTTTCTTTCCATGGAGCTCAACAATTGGTGTTTACTTGGCTAGCACTAACATTCCCTTTCCAAGATTTTTGATTTTTACAGTCTGCTTAACAAAATTATTTCATATATGCTGCTTATATACACGTAGTCAGACTAGTGATCCCATACTCATCTCTGAGAGTGATGAGTGTCATCACCAGATCAAAATAAATCAATGAACCACCACATATGTATTATATACAATACATATGATCCATATAATAAATAGGATTACATTTACTGACAGCAGCAGTAGAAGGCAGTTGGGTGTGTTTTGAATAACAGTGCCCTGAACTACTCCACAGCACATCTGCTACAGATCACAATGTACAATGTTTTCTAGGTAATAAATCATAGGAATACATCATTCCTAGCATCCACTTGCATTCTTCTGGAAAATAAAATACCATTCAAATCTTCCACAAACATTGAACAATTGCATGAATTTTCTGTTGGGATTGGACTGAAATTGAATGAGTAATGATTACTAACTACTTTCCACCCCTGCCATTCCATGACAACTACCACAGTGGCCCCCTTCCTCTCCCCAAAAATCAAACCATGCTTTTTTTCTTTAACAGCTGAGCATTGAGGCAGATCAGCAATGAGATACATTTTCTCTCATCCAGGTTTGAACCCAGACCTCAATGTATATTGTACCTCAGGATTTTTACCCTTAAATTATTCTGCGTGAGAGGTTGATGGCTGTGGTCCTACTACTGGTGAAGGGGTTTTGAAATCAGCTTTAGAGATTTTGAAGGCAAAATACTAATTTCTTCAACTTATGAAAATCACGTCTCCAGTGGTGGCTATATTGTATATACAAGAGACTAAAATCACAAAGTGCAGCAAACTCTTTACAGTAAGTACTTGCTGATTTTCATTACAGAAATAGCTGTGTGAAATCAGCTAATAGGTAACAGGGATTTCCTTTTTGAAATCCCAACACATGCATTTTGCATCTGTTGAAAGCACTGTTTTGGGAAGCTTCCTAAGGTAGCTGCATGATGTAGAACTTGGAAGATGGGTTTACTTTTGACTGCATTCACACCTCCTGGGCACCATCAGATATGGAAATGAGCTGCTCAATTGCACCTGTACTTTAGACTGGGGCTACAAAAAAACCTGAACAATTGCCCAAGTCAGGCATATGTGCATGTTGGCTCCTTGAGCACTAAAAGCAGCACTATGTGCAGGGAGACCAAAAAACCAGATATCTCACCATGGTCCCAGACATGCCGACTTCATGGAAACATACTTCTCACTGCACTGGCAAGTGGAAGAATGTCCACAATCGGCATCACAATAAACAGAATACACAAGCTTCAAAAACACTGGAAGGATGATTTGATATTACATAGGAAACTCAAGCATCCAAAAATCAGACTTCTGAAACACACAAGGACATATTTTTTTCTACCTTTTTTTTGTCTGCTATATGTGTAAAAATAGGCATTTCAAGTAGGGCCATCATATTGACCTGGACCTCATCCCCATGAAAAGCTGAAAGCATTTGATGAAAATGCTCCCTCCTGCAGGAGATGGAGATTTGTGCTTGCAAAAGGTGCCATGATCTCTGCTAATCAGACTTGCCATGAATTCTCATTTCCTTACCAGATAAAGGGAAAGTCAACATGGTCATCAAACAGGAGGGGAAGATGAATTAGTTGAGATAATCTAAATAAGCTCAAGCTAGGGAAAGATATTCAAGGTTTTTTTAACCATAACTTCTGTTCATTGCAATAAGAATGGTATCTCCAAGGAAAAAAAAGTTTTTCTGTCTCTGCAGCATATAGAATTTTTTATTTCTTTTTTATTAAGAGGAGATAGATTTGTCCTCATATACACACATTCATGTATGGTCAATAACCAGTGCTGAGAGTAAAGTGACTATTTCAAGAGGCAACAGCAAAGGCAATTTCCCAAGTTTCTGTATTCAACTTATTCCCGGTATCAATTTCACTTCATTGTTTGAAAGAAATACAGCACCATTTCAAAAGCATTACAAAATGAAACCAATTGGCCATTCTTTAGAAAGCAAATTCTTGTTAACATTCAAAGTTTCTCACACAGCAGCTTCCATTTCTGCACCCGCAATGTTAATTTTTGAAGATGCTACCATAAAACCACTCTGCATTCATTGACTATTTCTATAATGATTAAAAGCCATCACACTAGCTATTTTTACTGGGTTTCTTGAGTTTCTTAAAGACCTCTAAGATACAGCTGAGGATACAAGGAAGTTATGTGAAATATTTGCAGAGAATATACCCTAAGGTTTTTTCTTATGATCTGTAAAATACTTAAAGTTAAAATACATTTTCTCCTTCTGATGCACGCATTTATACAAAGTTCCTTCTTTATGTCTGTTGGAATTTAATATGATTTCAGAAATGCATCTCTCTGATGCATTCAGAAATGCATCTCTCTCAAAAGATTCATAGCAACCAAAAGTCCAATCACAGCAGTCTTTCTAGAGACCTTAAAATAACAGGTAATTATATAGTAAAATTTTCCCTTCTAGCTATGTTTCATAAAAGGTTATTTTTAATACACTGAAAGTACAAAGTAGAGATAAGCAAGTTAGTAATAGACTACTAAACTTCATCTTAAAACAAACAGTGGGCTAGAGAAAACATTTCTAGCCAATATAGTTTGCAATTAGAAATCACAAATAGCTGAAGGAAAAGTTGCATCTTTTGTTCATTCAGCGTCATACTACTTTGATGTACAGAGAGCTTGATTCTTGGCAACTGCCAGCATACCAGGATTTAACTGAGTACCAGGAGCACAGACAATTAGTTCTCAAAATGATTAAACACAACTAAACTTAATTACATCGACAGGCATGCTCAATTCCCAGATTTTCTGAGGTCACATATTCTTCTGTCAACAGAACACCTACATACTCCAGAACCAACAGTAGGAAGGACAACATGCTATTGCCACATAAACAGTATTTTAACACAGTTTGAAAATGTACTGCAGCAAAATGTGATAGAAGTATAATATCTATCCCTGTTAAATAAAATTGAAAATAAGGTTAAAGATATTCAAGTACAAATGAGATATCCCAGAGAATACAGAGCTGTCAGAACTAATGAGCATCTGGAATGGATGGTTCTTGATATCCATGTATTTTTAATAATATTTTATAACTTAAGGAACAGCTTCCATTTCTGGAATGATACTACCCTCTCTTGCCCTCCTAATTGATTTGTTAGCTCTCAGATGAAAGACAAACATACGACTATCCTAAATACATTCATTTCTCAGTCTACCAAAAAAAAAAAAAATCAACGAATGACTGACTGAATGAAGGTGTGTTTGAATGTAGTACACATGCAACAAAAGACTTATTTCTTTAAGATTACAAGGCACTTCTGAAATGCCTCACTGTACTTTCAGTAAAGATGATGCCTAACCTTAGCTTGTTATGAGATGAAGGAAATAGTGAAAAACAGACAAACAAAAATGCTCTAAACAAGAAACACAAAATCCATAAATCAGACATGCAACCATTAAATCCAAAGCTTTAAGACTGTTTTTTATTTACTTACATGTTACGGGACAAAAATCAACCAAACTTCAAAGGAGCCTGCTCCCTCAGAGCAAAACAATTACATCTACAGTTGCTGTCAACTGGAAAGTGAGCATCTCTAGCTGTGTCTCCCTTGAAATAACTCCAAACTGCCTGTTGTTCCAGGCTGTGCTCAGAACCTCTCAGCACCACCAGCCTCTCCTCCACAGAGCTGTGCTTACAGACCTCCTCTCCCCCATACCTCTGCAGCATCGCCTACTTGCCTACTGCACTATTGGTGTCCCACAGGCGTGGGAGGTCAAGCCAGCACATGCAGGAAACAGAAGGCAAAGGGAAAAAAAAATCCAAAATCCCAAATGCAGATGCTATGCTTTTCGAGACTGCACAATTTCCTCAAACTAGCTTTTATTAGCAATAGTTATTGTTCATCTGGTGAGCAGTCCCAAATCACAGCTATAAAAACAGAAATCATTTTAATTCCTGTTATACACAATCACAAAAGCACATACAATACACACCACCTGAACTTAACTGTTAGGTTTGGGTTTTCTTTGCTTCTACGTCTATTGCAGATATCAAAAGGGTCAGACAAAAAGCTCTGACGGTAATAGGCACCCTCCAACAGAAAGACAGCAATCAATTACAAACCATTTGCAGAAATTGTAGAGCTGTCACAGACTCGTTTACAGCTGCAGTCCATGTCAGGCTGCCTTTGATTGCCAGGCTGTTTTCCACCCTTCTACCTACAAAACTAGGACAGCCTCAGACAATTTTTAAAATGACACTAGCAGACCTGCATGTCAGCTCAAGAAGTAAACTGCAATACAGAACGGGCAATTACTTCAGCAAATAATGCAAAAGCCATAATAACTGCTGAATCTGACAGATTTGAGGCTGGAGGGAGGGCAGGGAGCAGACCTGTCCATTTTTCCCTCTTTTTTTGAGCTTTAATTGCAGCATGTAATTTAGAGCATTGGAGCAAATTTAGTGCATTAAGAGCAACAACTAGTGTACATCAATTGTTCTCTGTGTATTTAAATCCTTGGAACTCTCCCTAATTTTCTGGCACCTGGTGTATTTGACACAGGCCATCAGGATTTGCTTTGTTCTTCTGCTAAAGCAAAGCTTATGTCCCAGAATCTCCTCCCCTCCAGCAGGACAGAAGGTCAGCATTTATGTCCACACATGGGGACAGTGCATACGCTGGGGGAGCAGGGCACCCCAAGGCACCCAGGGGAGCCTGGCCTGCTGCAAACAGCCATCAAAGCATCCTAAGCCTTGGGGTCACCTCTGCTGTGCTCCCACAAAGATCCCCAACCCTAAAACCAGGCAGAAGTCTTAAAACAGCAGAACAGAGAAATCTACTATACTCCTTCCAGAGGAACAATGTGTCCTAAGTGGAGAAAATCCAGTTCGTTCTTGTCTGGTTGCAAAGACTTCGGGGAAGCATAAGCAATTGTTACACAGGATAGATCATCTCTGTGGGAACCCCCTTGTGCAGCAGGAGATGGGCTGAAGACCCACAATCACGGGGCTTCTCCTTATTCTCTAGGGAAAGGGCATAAAATCACCTGTATAAGACTGAAGAAGGTTACAAAGTAATTAATAAAGTAGGATTAACAGCTCCTCTCAGTATGGTTAGAGGCACAATGTATCTTCCCTATTCCAGTCTTCTGAGTTTTTACATTCTGTCTCATCTCTACCAATTTTCCATACAGCCCAGCACAAGACAGTAATATATTCCAGAATCATAAAAACTCTAACGTCATTCCTGTTATGCAAGAGTGCTAACACAAGTGTTATCACAAATTTGCTTGAAGATACAACCAACTCATCAACAGAATTTAAAAACGCATTTCTGTTGTCAGAATGGCAATGCCAGGTAAAATCACGGCCACCAACACAAAAACACTACCCACACTTGCAGTTGGGAGGTTCAAAACAATATGCACTTGAATTGGACACAGGTTGCAATTTGCCTGATTCAGAGCAAAATGGAAAAAAAGCTGCTCTTTGGAGACCAGTGTATTTGAAGGTGAACACTAATTCCAGGCATTCCTGCCTCAGCCCCCAAAGTCCTGGCTAAGAGAAAGCCATTAGTCCAGCCAAAGTCAAACAGTGACTGCAGACACATAAAGGGTTTCCAAATTAGAGAGTGGCAATCACTGTCTCTCAAACACTGCACCTCTCCAAGTCTGCGGTCCAGTTTAAAACCACTGACATGATATTACTATGGTCACTGCAATATCGACAGCAAGCCCTGGAAATATCAGCAAAAAGAAAAGACAAAACAAACTGAATCAATTAGAAAGCTGTAGCAGCTTTACTGTTCTCTGTAGGAACTAGGTTCAAGCCACACAGAAAAGTTAATTTGACAGGTCTCCACCTGCTTGCCATTTGCCCCCATCACACTACTCCTGCAGATGCAGCAGCTGTGCTGTATATGCTGACCTGTCAGGGTGACCTCAAGATACTAAAACACCAAGTACAGCTAATACCATACAAAATGTTTCAAATTAATGCCATATGTTAAATTCTGCCCAGCAAAATGCAGAGCATTAATGCTACAACACTGTCTTTTGGTTCGTAAGGATTGCTGTGTCAAGCATGTTCTTACCCTGAAAGGTGGATCAGTCTTCTCCCTGCGTGGCACTTGGTCCAGAGTGCCATCAGTGCTGCTCCTTTTCAAACTGGATGTGACGTCAGGCACATTACTAAAGTCTGCATTGGAAAGAAAACACATAAATAAATTAGAGGGTTCTAGGACAGAAACACGAAAAGTATTTGCTCTTACCTGCTAACACTTTCAGTGCCTAGCACAATTAGACCAGGGGAGAGAATCACAGAATCAATTAGGTTGGAAAAATCCTCTGAGACCACTGAGTCCAACCTATGACCTAACACCACCACGTCAACAAGACCAGGACACTAAGTGCCGTGTCCAGAAGAAATACAAAATTTGCGATCCTCCCCATCCCTCAGAAAACAATGGGAGAGGTCAAAGCAAGGAGCAACTATGCCTGAAACTCTGCTTTCCGAACAGCAGCTGGACATCTGAGACTGTCTGAAGCAATGTACATATCTGATCTACCAAAATAAACCTCACGCTCTTGCTAACAGCATGCTTTTGAAGGCAGCACTATCTATAATCAGCACACTCTGTGCTGAGACAACCAGTGAAGATTATTAAATGCACTCAGCAGTTCTTGGATGAGCATTGTTCAACATGATTTAGTTCTGAATCCTTTAAAGATTTAAGAAGAAAAGAGAATTTTGCCCTGGAACAAACACCATAATTCATAATACAGACACAGTCCCTTCTTCTTGCAAATAGTTTACCAATTTTACTAAGTTTGGAGTCCATCTACACAGTAGCTGGCACAATGCAAAAACCAGAGGCAGCACTGCCCTGCTCTACTTACTGACAGACTGTAGCTTTCAGTAACACTTATATTTAAACTCAAGAGCTATCCAACAATGCTGAACATTCATATAAAAATGATGTTCTTTCTCTTTGTATTTCCTCCATTGTCTGCTGAAAATCTGTAGAGATGTTCACATGGAAATTCTAATTAAAAATCCTAGAAGTGAATAAGTGATTTTTGTTCTGCAGTATTATCAATCCAGGTAGCTGAAAATTATAAAGCCACCACCAAAAAAAAACAACAAAAAAAAGCAACGAAAAGAAAAAGGGAAAAGGATTTTCAGCAACCTCAGATGGTAAAACAGCAATAAAATAAAGGGGGGTTAAAATTTGCTTTGTTTCCTAGCCTTTAAGCCTCTAGAGTATAATTCACACCACATTACCACATTTTCAAACTCTTTCTCAACACCTACAAATGCTGGAGATTTATTTTTAAGTGAAAGGTAAGATTCTTATTTAATCACTGACACCAGCAACTGAAATGGTAATTAAAATACATACCACCCATCTTGCAGTAAAATCATGACAGCTTGCAATAAAGAAACTGGGAAGGACAATAGAATTTAGCTGCCTAGATGTTGCTGTTGTCCTGTCCATGCAGAGCAGGACCAGCTCCTCTCAGAAAGATTTGACCAATGCGGACTGAAGCAGGGAGGAAAATGGGATTTTTAGGCCCAAAAAAGAACCTTGCAACCCACATGGAGCCTTCCTGGTAAGACGAAACATGGCTGACAGACTCCAGGGGCAAGTCAGAGAAAGACATGCAAATAACTCAGCACAATGTCAAGTTGATTTTTTCTATATGTTATTAAGGTGACCAGGTCAAGCTGAGCATCGAGGCTGACATATTCCACCCAGATGCCAAAGATGTAACCATTTTCTCATTTCCCTATCCTTGCAGAAACAAGGTCTAATCACTTTTCTCCCCTCAGGCTTTTTTACCTTCTCCCAGAGTTAGGTGTAGCTCCTGATATGTAAGAGCCTTTGTAATGCGCAATACCGCAAGAGTTATCACTTTTGCAGAAAAAACACATTTTATACAACTCCACTCCAGCCATCCATCATCTTTAAGACCTTAAGAAAGAGTCTGTCTTGTCTATTTATTTTACTATGCTTTTACCTCTCTTCCTCCACCATGCCTGAATAATTCTCTCCTTCCCTCTGGACTTTTAAAGTAATTTTGAGGCTTTCTTCTGTATATGAGTACACATGAATGCCTATTGGTTTCCACTATTGTCAATTCCTGAGTAAGCCAACCCCTGAAACTTAAACTGACTTTTAAATAACATTTTCTTCAGGGTAAAGTGATGCCAAGGATGTTATTTCCTATTGTTTCCCAGTTGAGCTCTTTTTACTTGCCCTCTGAGTTTTAATGCCCTTCTCCCCTCCAAACAGCATGCACATGAGATACATTTTGCAATGGCATAAAGGATCTAGAGTTTGATCCCCGGTAGCTAGGTAGTGAGAAAAAAACGCTATTTCCCTGATTTTAGAAAGTGATCATTAAACATATTTGTCCTTTAAAAAGTGGTAAAACTAACTTACACAAGCAAAGAAGAGAGAGCATAAATGTGGAAAGAGGAAAATAGGGTAAAACAACCAGGAGGCAACATAAACAGAAGAAATCAGGATAACAACACCCAAGGTAGGCGAATAGAATATTGTATCGCTTTTTCCAGATGACCCATCTTTTCCTGCCTTCTCCCTCATTTTGTTTTTCCTTTGTAGTCTATTGGACTGTCAGAGGTAGGTCTATATAGTCTTGCCCATTTTTATAGCATTTGCTGTTGGCAGACTGAGTTGTTGATGATGGAGAAGCAACAGTAAATGTTATTTTAAATAGCAAAACCTAAAAAAAGTTACACGGGAAGAATCCAAGGTGAAAAAAGACATCCTACATTGTATGCAGAACTAACATGGGGAAGGAAGGACGGAAGGATGCATGGGTTGTTGATCAGTTTAGCATCCATATCCTGTCTCCCCTTCTATCTTTTGCTGTGGAAGGGGACTTCCTTTGGATCTGCATAGCTCAAAAAAAACCCCAAACCAAAAAAACCAACAAAACCAAACAAACAAACAAACCCCCCCCAAAAAAACCAAACCAAAAAAACAAACCCCCCCCCCCAAAGAACACCCCAAAACTAAAACAAAAAATAATCAAGGGGGAAAAAAGTAGTATTACCCTAGGGAACGGGTACTTACAAATGCAAACCTTAAGGCCATAAACACAGCAAGAAGTTAAATACTGAAATTCTTTCTACTTCCAGTACTAAGTGGAAGGGGAGTGGCAAAGCCAGACCCTACAAAATGTATTTTCTTTAAACATTCAAATTTGGATTTAGCTCTACAATGGAATTCACACTATTAAAGATGTTCACAAATAGTAATGTGAAAGTGTTATCTTACAGGCTGGGTAACCACTATTCTTTTAGGGAAAACTAGCAATAAAACTGTAGAGAGTATGCACAGAATTAAGAAAGATGTTATCACTGCGCAAGTACAAATTTGTTCCAGTATATAATATTCTGGTTCTTTGCTGGGAATGAGGAGGAAAAAGTATGCAAGGAGATATATGTTCCTAAAAATCACTGAAATTCAAGGTCAAACCAGCACTTCCAGGCTTTTTAAAAGCATTATTAAAAAAAAAAAATCCAAACCAACAAAACATCTCTGATCTTACTAGAATTATGTTTCTCTCTACTTAAACATGGAATACACTTCACTGAAAACATTGCTTGAGAGGCTTTCCAGCACAGTAAATGGTGAGTGTATCGTGGCTAAATCTGCCCATACAGCTCCATTACAGTAGTACGTTTGATTTAGTCTACTGACATCCTTGTGATAAACCTGTCTGGAAGAAAAATGGGACTGATAATAATGAGTTAAACAAAACATGGTTTAAATCTTTTAACATAATTTTTCTCTGCTGCAGTACACCTCTCTGTCCTGTTTACACACACATTCATGCTTTGTGAGTTGAAATGTTTATCACTTCCAGCTGGGGTGCAGGAACCTCTGAAGCAATACTTTTTTCTGGCCTAGCAAACAGGAGTGTCTCCAGACACGAAAATACTACGTCAGTGTGGTGGGTTGACCCTGGCTGGACACCAAGTGTCCACCAAAGCATTTCTATCACTCCCCTCCTCAGCTGGGCAGGAGAGAGAAATATTATGAAAGGGTCATGGGTTAAGCACAGGGAGAGATCATTCACCAGTCACCCTGACAGGCAAAACAGACTTGACTTAAATCAACTTTAATCTTGATTAAAGATTACTTTAATTTATTACTAATCAAATCAGAGTAGGATAATATGGAATAAACCCAAACCTTAAAAATACCTTCTCCCCACCCCTCTCTTCTTCCCAGACTTAACTTTATTCCAAATTTTCTCTTCCTCCTTCCCCTGAGCAGCACAGGGCATCAGGGAATGGGGGGTTGTGGTTAGTTCATCACACATTGTCTCTGCGTCTTTCTCCTCCTCATGGCAAGGAGTCCTCACACTCTTCCCACGCTCCAATGTTGAGTTATCCCATGGGAGACAGTCCTCCTTGAACCTTTCCAGCATGACTCCTTCCCATGGGCCACAGTTCTTCACGAACTGCTCCAGCATGGGTCCCTCACACAGGCTGCAGGCCTTCTGGAACAAAGTGCTCCAGGGTGGATCCCCTGCAGGGTCACAAACCCAGCCAGCAAACCTGCTCCAGTGTGGGCTTCCCATGGGGTCACAGCCTCCGTCCTGCATCCATTTGCTCTGGTGTGGGTCTTCCACAAGCTGCAGGTGGATTTCTGCTCTCCTATGGATCTCTGTGGGCTGCAGGGGCACAGCTGCCTCACCATGGTCTGCACCAAGGGCTGCAAGGTCTGCTCCAGCACCCAGAGTACGTCCCAGCCCTTCCTTCTTCACTGACCTTGGTATCTGCAGAGTTGTTTTCCTCAGACATTCTCACTCCTCTCTCCAGCTGCAATCATGCAGGTTTTTTTCGCCCTTCTTAAATATGTTATCCCAGAGGCGCTACCACCACTGCTGATAGGCTCCGCCTTGGCCAGTGGTGAGTCCATATTGGAGCCAGCTGGCACTAGGAAGCTGCTAGAAGCTTCTCACAGAAGCCACCCCTGTAGCCCCCTGCTACCACAAACTTGCCATGCAAACCCAATACAATCAGCTTGTTGCAAACAAGAAGAGTAGCAACAGCAGATAAATGCTAGAATTCCCAGAAAAGCACAGGGGGGAAAGAGCACCTCTCTGTGAAAAGCTTAAACTACATCACATGAAATGCATACTAAAGATTTTTCTTGGTTTCCAGCAATGAACCACCAAGTATTAAGATCAGCACCTTTAGCTACCAACAGCATCACCAAAGAATGCCATTACTCCTGCAATGTTGTCTCTCGCTGGCAGGCAGGTAAGTGACTAAATCATTCAAGAGAAGTTATGGTGCAACCACTAAAAACTGAGAGAAAGCATACTTCTTAAGTCATGCTCCTCACTGCTCAACATTCAATTAAAAGTAGACACAGAGCACACAGATGGGACAGTCAGTCTGAAAAACAAACACATGCAGCATATCCAAGAGCTCTGTATGCCTACGGGAATGTTTCCTCCCATGTTGATGCACTGATACACGTACAAGTGGTGAATGTGGAAGTTATTCATGTGTTTGTGAGCAGTGAGGTACAATGGAAATGCATCCTCTAGCAGATGTGTTAGGCAACAATAATCTCTGCTAAAATCCCAGCCAAGAATCCAACGGAAATCAACTGGAAAACATCAACATCGACCATCCAGCAATTCATTTACCATAAAGAAGCCATCAGCAAATGCAAATGTCACTTATCTCTCTTCTTCTGTTTAATTAACGAAGAAGCCTTAATTACTTTCAAGTCAGAGATGCTCTTACCAGTTAAGCTGCTCACTGCAAAGGCAAAATCATCATAAGGACAGAGCTGAGGATCCTATTCCTTTATTCACGATTCTCTTTTCCTAATGCATCAGAACTTGTTCCGTTTCAGACTGTTCTCACTGATTTACAAAAATGCCAAATAACCATCACAAGCATGTCAAGTGTTATCAAATGTCAAGCACTGTGTAGGTGGTGTAACCACCTCTTTTTTCAAACTATGGGAAGAAGGTGTGTTTCCACCTGCCACTCCAAAGACAATGATAAATTGAAGAAAAAATTCCTTTGACATCTACACAAGAAGACAACACAGAAAAATTAGGCGTACTCAGTCTCTCACTCCAAGACAAACTCAGATCACTGCAGGGCATCATTTTCACATCTGTGAGGAGCAGCAGCTCTGTGCACTACTTGATAACTATCCTCAGCTGTAGGAGAGAGAGGGCGAGAGAGATGCAGTCACACGTTTTGTTGTATTCAGGCGAGGGAACTGCACCTGGGTGTGACTCAGCTGAGGTACGATGCTTGATTAACAGTTAGTAGCTGGGAGTTTTTCCTGGTATCCCTGACTTCACCTGATCCACTTACCACATCACCAAACAGTCACTACAACAGATTCTGACTCTAAAGGCCATGGTAAAGCCAGTCCCATAGGGCTTGGCTGAACCAGGCTGAAATATGTCTGTAATCAACAAGGATGAGTAAGGCAGGATAGCAATTAATGACCAGGAAATGACCATGTCTGAGGTGGGTGCAGGCCATGCTGCACTCAAGCAGCTCAGCAGAGGACTAAACTTTAGCTCTCAACATATAAAACCTGGCATATGAAATTGAAACTCAGGAGCGAGGATTTTAATAAATTATTCAAATGATGATGGGGAAAAGAGGATGGGGCTATACAGCTGGTGAATAACATCCAACACCTATGTTTAAAGAAAGAATGAGAATGTTGAGGTAATCTAATGTTGGAAAATACGGATCTGTAACCTATGTAGTAACCGTAGGCTTTCACAATCAATTCAAGGAAACAAAAATCAAAAATATGGAGATAAATGAAGTATTACATACATGCATTGTATGCAGATTGTGTCAAACTAATCTGACATCCACATAATCTGACATTAAAGATTTTTTTTAAGACAAAAATATAGGATAAATCTAGCCTTCTGGAAACTTAGTTTTAAAAAAAAAAGAAAAAAGAAACAAGAAACTTTTATAATATCCCAAGGGAAACTGTTAGCCAAAATGAAAAGGATAAGAATTAAAACAAGACAGAACTGGCTAGCAGGTAAGATAAGAAGAGATTTGTCTGGATGAACTCCTAGGCCTGGGAAAGGCTAGATTGTAGATTTTGTCCAAGGTGGGTTTGGGGAGTAATTTTATTAGACATTTTCATTATTTGTCTCAGCAAAGAAAGTACAATAGGAAGTACTCCAATTAAATACTCTAATCATTCAAAATTAATACAGAGCATTAATTAGGAGCATGACTGGAGATGCATAAAGGACATGTGGATGACCTTGAACATGAAGCTGAAGTCCTACAATGAAATCCCATGGAAGAAAGTCTCAGGGACCTGTAAGAACCATTGCTTCTATAAGCTGTGACTCATGAGTTGGAAACATGAAAGAAAAGTGTGGAAGTGGAGAAGGGGTTGACAACATGTTGTTGTGAGTTAGAGCTACTTAAGCAGTGGCCAAGGCCAGCAGATACTGATCAGTCATTACACTGGCCAGGAATATGTCTGTGCTGGCAATTAGAAGACTGGCTTTCAACCATCACATGGACAGATTTCTGGAACAGACTTACCTAGGTACAAAGAATGCAAACAATCTATTTTAAAATGGAATAGGATAAATGTATCAATAGGGTTGTCCAAAGCCATAACTAGCAGAGGATTGAACATGCTGAGACTGGAAATTCCTTCCCATCCTGGGTTTGTCTATCACCAGCATAGCACAAATATTACACAGATGCATACATACATACATAATACAGCTACACAGGTAAAAATGGTCAGAAGCCTCTGTCTGTTCAGTAGAGCACAAGAAATACTTTAAGTTTCATTAATACTGGTGCTTAAAGATCCTGGTAAAGAATGTTTATGACTAAGAGAACGTTTATATCACAAGTGGATGTGGGTTATGAGCCCCAACAGCTGTCCTACCCCAGTTTATTGCTGACTCTAGCTCTGATGTTCATTAACAACTCCACTGAAACAAACTGATCTTTTTCTTGTTTGTAGTTCTCTGGCACTTGAAAGAGAACTTCTCACTTCCTGTCCTCTCTGCTGCAGTTTTTAATCTGCCGTAGTTAGATGCTGTAGGTACGGTGGCACTCGAGCAGCTGTGATGGGCTTGGCCTAGTCTGTAAAAAACTGATATCCTACCTCAGATCTGAGCAACTGACAGCATTTTTTAAACACTGGTATTGTCCAGCGATTTCAGACAGATGATGCTAAACAGCAATAAAGTGGGCATCAACTTACTTCTGAGAAGAGCAATATGAATTTTAGCTTGAAAAATAATAGGATCCACAATTATAAAGGATTGCAGGAGGTCTAGACTGTCCGCTAGGAAAGAATGTATTCAATATTTTCACTAATTCCCAAATGTTCTAGAAACTGCCAATAAAACACAACACAGCTGATCTTCAGCATGTAGGATATTCTCCCTCTCCCTAGTACAGAGAGTTTCCATAACACAGCTGCATGGTTCATCTGGAAATGAGATATTACATTTGGGTAATAAAGTTAAGCCAGGTGCATGGAAAGCTGCATTTTTCATTGTTGTGCAAATTCTCCAGGTTGATCAGTTAATTATGATAAGCTTACAGTTCTCATATTCTTCTAGCCAATGTTACTATCAAGAGAAAAGTAAACATCCAAGAGAAGATAACAAATATTTCCAAAATCCCTGGTGCAAATAATACCAAAGTCTGAGCCAACTCTCAGAAAGGAACAAAGCTTTGGTGGTCTTCATGCCTTCAGACTTACTGAAAAACAGGGAGTGGAAGGTGAACCATTCCAGCATTGCCTGGAGAAGAGAAATATCAGCAAAATGAGCTCTAAAAATGCTCCCTCAGAGACCAGCACTCATAACTTCAGTTAAACAGTTCAGCCTGGCAGGTAGCAGGAGTGTGCTTATTTCTTTTGGATTGATACAACTAAATATATTTCAGGTTTTCAACAGTATATTTACTCTTTTGTAATGAAGTTGAAAAAATAGATCTGTAAGCATTTCCTTCTGTATCCTTTTCCTTTCTGAAAAACATCAAGAAATATCTTTCAAAAAGTAACGGTTGATCCAAAGGAATTTATTGAATGGCTTTCAAGAGACACTCTCACAATCTCTGTTAAAGAAGGCATCCAAGTTTCACCAGAGAGATGAAGGGTTCTGGGTTCACTAGTTCAGCTATGAATAACTCATATGTCTTGCTCATGTGAGGATAAGACCTTTCAGTTCTTTGGCTCATGTTATCCCCTGGGATCAGCATGGAAGGGGCACCCAGCAGCTGGTATATACTACAGAGCCCACACAATCTCTACAGCCCTTTAGATTTCTGTCTAGGTTGCAAAGAACACAGTAACTATGGTCAGGAAGAAGAAAAGCAATAGAAGAGTCCATGGAAGATTCATTAATTGACCCACAATGGCCATTTGCACTGGAAAAGCTGCTAGTAAGAGTGAGGAGGGTCTAGAAGATGAAGTAAGGGGATATACCTAGGTAAGTTTAGTAAAGTTGTGATACAAAAGGACACTGGAATTGCTGCTTCAGGGTCTCCATCATGAAGGCCCAGGTCTGGGCCTGATGTTTGGAGACATAGAATTTTTCAACACCTTCAAAGAAAAGCAGATTTTTTCTCTAAACAATCTTTGACCAGAGAAAGATTCTTAGAACTTTGGTGATAAGTCAGCTGAAGAAAAATTCAAAGACCACGACACAAGAATGATCCAGCTGAGGTAACAAGTGGAGATCTAATTTCCACCGAGGAAAAGTGGACTGAAAAGTCCTACTTTACCTCAAGCTATTCATCTATTTCCTCTGGATGTAATAGTAGCAAATAAACAGACAAATAAATTTTTTGCATTCTTACATCCTACTAGTACAAGCCTCAACATATGAAAAATGGCTGCTACACACTGAGCTTATTCATGAGGAGTTTTTATGGCCACATTTGACTTCTAGGCTGAAAACTGTCTCTAGGTAACTTCTGCATTAAGAAAACAGATCTCTAAGAGAAGGTGGGTAGATTGCAGCCACAGATGAGAAATAACTATTGAAACACACCATATTCTCTACCACTTCAAGCTGAAAGCCAAAGCAATTTGATTCACTTTTTATCTTCATCGAGGTTCTCCATGGATTTGGGCAAGAGACTGAGGTACCACAGACCCTAAGTTCAGATTCTTATTAATCTCCAATTAAGTTTTCCAGATTTAAGTGAGTGTTCATGTTAGCTTAATTCATGGAATTTATGTAAGTTTTTAGCTATTGCACAGTGCCAGTCCATTTTTTTCCCCACAGCTGGTACTCCCAGCCTTCACTCCAATGCTGGAGTAAATCCAAATTTATTTGCAGGTAGTAATTGTGGTTATTAACTGTACAGTGGTTTACAGCTTTCATGCTGCTTTAACCAACAGTTAAAAAGATAGTGAAACACTAAATTTATTATCAATTCAAAACAATCTTCCTCTTTTTGCCTAGGAAATTTTCAAGTTCTTCTGAAAGCCTTTGAACTTCAGATAACAACTAGCTCAAATTCTCACTGCTAAGTTATTTTGACTTGAGTCTACTAGTACAAGTAACAAGTTTCTAGAAAACTGAGTGTGTTAGAAAAACACAAGTAAAATCAACTGAATTTAGTAATTCAGAAATTATTAAATCTCTGTAAGATATTTTGGCTTTTATCACTTTTTGGTGGTCTGGGTGTTTTGTAAGCTATTTTGGGACTGGCTAGAAGGTATATTCTCACTTAGCTTCAAGGCTGTAACAACTGACTCCTTGGTGTAGCTAGAAACTCATTCGGGAATCCTTTCCATATGTTCAAATCTGGAAGAAAATTAGCATACAGCTGTCATAACATCAGACTTCCTAGACAGGATTCTTAAACACAGAATTCCTAGATGCCTGTTACCAACTAGACCAATTGTTAGCAAACAAGACATGCAATTACAGACCAGCCAAGAAGATTCCCTTCATGGCCCTCTCATCCATATGTTTTAGCTTCAGGGAGCAAACTATGAAACATAAGGAGGTGCTTTACAATGCTTCCCAATGTACAATGCAATCAGGCTGCTTCTTTTTGCATATGTGATACTGCCTACACAAAGAGAAATTCCTACTTCTGGCTAGGATTTGAAATGATCAAGAAGGACAAGTCTTTCTCCTTTGTTCTCACCCTTCAGTGAGGAAAGTGACACTTGTTTTAACATTCCACATTTTCAAGTACAGAAAAAGGCAGTATGTTAATGAAAATATTCTTGTATCATACAGCTTTCTTAAGACATTTTGGGTGACATGCTGAACAGTGGCTTCACTCCAATCAACCACCTACTTGTGCAACTTTGACTTTCTATAGGCTGCTTTATGCTCTCTTATATTTCTTTTTTCTTTTCTAAATATCTACAGAAACATCCATTTTGAAGCTGGAGCACAGTCCTTTAGATTCCTTTGTCCATTAACAGCTCATGGTGAGGCAAAGTAATTTGACTCATTAGCTAATTCAGTAATCAATAGGAGGTACAAATTAACAACACAATAGGAAATAGCTGCCTGCACTTCTGCAGCAATGCCTGATTAGCCCCTGCACCTCAGTGGTATGTTTCTACACGGTGATTTAACATTCTAAACTTTCTCTGCCCAAGTATCTGCCAGTCGGGCAGCTGTTCAGGCTTTTCAGTTTCAAGCTTAACACCTCACACCAGCTTCTCAGATTGTTACCTAAATGCTTTTGTTTCCTAAGTGCATAACAAATGCCTTCTTCCATACAGTCTCACTGGAGGCCAGTGCTAGCCACAGCTGGTGCATCACCCTTCTGTTCCGGTTCAACAGCTGGAGATGTGTGGCTGCAGTATGGAGGGCGAACACACAGCAGAGCCCAAGCTGGGTCCTCTACACCACCATCCTCTCTAAGTCAGCAAAGGCTGCAACCCACTGCTGCCATTAGGTCCTTCCAGGCTACAGCTGCTGGACATGCAGGGGTGCTGTCAGGGGTGCCTCTCCTTGTTTTTGCTGCTCCTGCAGGATTGCTCACATGGGACGGCTTTGGCTGCCCTCAGAGGTCGCTTGCACCAAGGAGAGCTGGAAAGCAAATGGAGCTAGCCCTGCCCAGTTTCCAAGTATACCACTTCAGCGGTACATTTTCTTCTCCATCTCAGATTTATAGGCACAAAAGTAATGAAAACAGAAAGGAAAAAGGGGAGGAAAAGTTACTTAATAGTTTAGCAAGAGTTTGTGGCTAGCTTAGACAGTTTTTAAAACTGCTCAACCTACCTTACCTCTGTGAAACACAGAACATCTGCTGTTTGATGTCTTTTAAATCATGCCTACGACACTAGTCTATATGTGGATGTCTCTAACTTTATCATAATTAATAAACCTCCTTGCTATCCATATTGTCACTCTACAGAATTCAGTAGGAAGGCCAATATGAAGATTTATGCCTACATATCACTGAGCCAGAAGGTGCAGCTATACAGGGTTTAATGAAGTTTACACCAGGAAAAAAACCCCAACAATTTGGCCCACTGACTTCACAGGGATTAAATCATAGCAGCATTTAGCAAAGCAGAACAGAATGCTCTTTCAGTAGAAAAGCACAACGAAGAGCATTTAAGGCTGTCCCATTTTATAGCATAGGCAATCTTTTAATTTGCTGCACAGGCATCTAGCAGAAAGCCAACAGGACAGTTTGTCAAGTGCCAGCAAGAGCTCATTAAACCGCCACTCTTGGGAAACACTTGTATTGCAAAACATGCAGTAGGCAACAAGTGCTCCAACGGATCCAGCTTCTAAAGAGACAAGTGCTTTCTCTGAGTTCATCTCTACACTGCTACAGCCACAGGTATTATCACAGGTCAGACCTAGTCTTCCCAGCGATTCACAAGAGCGCAGGACAAAGACACTTGCGTTAACAGCACACAAACGGCTGGAGCAGGAGCCAACCCACCACAGCTGTCCAAAACTACTGTCAACACACAGCCCACCCCTTGAGTTTGCTCTGATGAGCATGTCCTATCACATCTATGTGGTTTCCTGCTGAATTGGGTAATAAGTAAGAAAAAGAAAGCCCAGCAGAGGCATCTATCATCAGGCAGACAAGCAGTCATGCTGCATAGACAACTACATGTCTGTGTTACAGAGAGGCTTTCCTAGTACGCTGCCTAACACCACACAAAACCATCAGATACTTGGTATTAGATCCACCAGGCAAGAGGGAGCAATGTATGCAGACCTGCACCATTAACAGAGATCAGGGCCCACATCTAACAGGACTGTGGGTGTCCTTGGGACTTGAGAAGCTAAGAAGCAATATTCACCTCTTCTGAGCTTGAAGGAATTTCCCGTGAAAGAATAAAAACAGATTTCTTTGATACCTCACACATAAAGCACAAGGAAGGAGACACCCTACAGAACAATGAAGAGAATTTATATGTTGAAACAGCAGCTAGGCAAACAAACAGGACCTGATTTGGGCAGAACTAAAAGTAGATGTTATTCTAAAAATGCTTTCCATTTAAGTTTTAGTTTTACTTTAGTTTATGAAATGCTTTCAGCAAAACATTAAAGACATTTAGGAAAAACTATGGGCAAACAGCAAGAAGCAGAGTGATCTGAGCCAGTGGTCCAGGCACAGCCCCCAGCTGTCAGAGCTAGAGGCCACCTTAGTGTGAACGTCCTCCTAACTTTCTCTCTTCTCTTAAGAAGGGTCACAGGTCTTTCTGATACTCAGGGTAGGTTGGGACTGAAAGAAGATGTAGGGGGTGCTCCCTGGAAAGGTGTGCACAATGACACGCAGAGAGACAGCTGGCAGCAGAGCCAGCCTCTGTCTTCCTTTTCCTCCCTCAACTCGGTGGCATCTGACAAAGCTGAATGGAGCAAAGTTTTCTGGAGAAGCAGTGAGTTGTAATTACACTTTACAGAGGCATCTAGAACACCTAGCAAAGTGCATTTGAAACAGGAAGTACCTTGGAATTGAATACAAATCAGTTGTTATTATTAAGATCACTCTTTTTTTTATAATTTAGTCATATAAAAATTAAACTTGTGGCCAACTGATGTGGTTTGCTTCTGTGAGTGTTTACTAAGATTAAAATCAGAAGCTGCACGTGTCTTGGTAAACAGAAGAGCCACTTTCCATGTGAGGATTCAAACCACTGATCCTCCTCTTGAAGCACTGACACTTCGCAAAAATATCTCAATGTTTACCAGATCAGGAGCTAAAATGCAATTGCTCCTCTCCACACAGCCCAGCCATTTGTCAAAAAGCATGAAGCCTGACTCGCTCCCTCCCTGACTCCAGCCGTGCCTTATACAGCACGAAATAGCTTCAGCAGGAGTGACTCAAACCAGCATGTCCCAGACTACATTGCTGCCCAGGCGTTAGCGCAAGAGGAAGGAAAGCAGAGGGCAAAACCCTTGCTCCAGAGTGGCTACAGCAGCGCTCCGTGGGCAGCTCAACTGAGAGAGAACGTGCTACCTCCGAGACTCTCCTTGCAACCAGCTCTCCCCTGGCACCTGCCTGCTCCCTGCTCCTCCTCCTCCTTACCTGGCTTTGGCCCTTGTCAGAACTCTGCACCCATCAGTTCAACTCCCTGAGTGCGCGGGGGCTGGGGAGAAAGATTTCTCTTTGATTAGCTGCAGGGGCTGCAGCAAGTGCTGCTGCCAGCACAGGGGTGGGAGGAGTGCTATGGGGCTAGAGGAAGAGGAGGAGGAGCAAGCCTCCTCCTTGTCAGCAGCACCCAAGACTTCTTCACTGCTCCTGGGACTACACTTCCAGAAAGATGGGCCAGACAGGAACCCAGACCCTGCACAGAAGGTAAGCACCCTACCCCACAGGTGAGGAGTACCACATGGAGCACAGGAACAATATATCCATGTATTTTTTTACTTTTTTATTTTCTTTTTTTTTTTTCAAAGTGGTTTCTTTCCCATTTAACTTTCTAACCCTCCTAGATGAAAGTGTTTCATCATGGAAACTTGTTAAAGCATATCCAACCTGGCATCCCCCACCTTCTTTTTTTTTTTTTTGGCTTTTAATCACAGAGTTCTATCTACAAATCAGGGTTGATTTCAACAGTGTCAGCTAACCAAAAACAACAGCTTTTTTTGGCAAAAACACATTTGCTGAGGCAAAAGAAAATTTGCCCAACTCTGACAGCAACTCACATTCTGCAATGGGTTTTCACACCTACTAATGCTTCTACCTCCTGCCTCGTACCATAGATATGGTATATCTATAGATATACCATAAACCCACACAGCATTGCCCTAAATATACAGCTTTCAATTCTTGTGCCTTCTCTGTTGTTTATTCCTCAAATATCCATATCATCTTAAAATGAGGCTTTGTTGTTTTGGTTTTTTTTTTTTTTTTTTTTTTCTCCACNCCACAGCTGTAAGAACTTCAGTCCAATTTCCTCATTTTTCAATTCTACATAAATATTTCTTTAATTTCCTTAGCACTGGAGCTTGGAGCAAATTACTTGCTCTGTTATTTGGTTTTCCACATTTATGAGTGCATTCTTCAAAAGTATTTCATCTCATTTCTTTTCCAGGATAAGCTTATTACTCGCCAAGCAGCTAAGCAGCAGGAACATAGTGGTGCCATGTGGGAGATCAAATGATACAACCACAGCAGGTCCAAAATGCAGCTACAAGGGTACAACAGACTCTTGGAGAAAATGAATCACTCTCACAGAAAATTCCCTGGGAATAATTTTCAGGAGTGGAAGAATTAGTGGCTTTGGAGAAAGTCAATCACTTCCCTTCTGTACAGTAAAAGCTGCCAAAGTTTGCCACGAGGTATAATTGGGTATCCTCAACACAGCAGAATATGTAGGAAAAGGCATTCATCAGAGTTTTGACAAACAGTTACAAAACTGTAAACAAATGTGGACAAACTATTACTGCCCAAGTTATATGAACCTAGTGATTTTAAGTAAGATATGTTTTGCTTTTGCGTGGTGGTCACCGCCAGGCACTAGGCAGGGCATTACTGTCTGATTCAGTGCTGGAAATTTCCATTTTCTAAGCACTTTGTTAATTTTAGCTCATTAATCCTCATAGCACTCTAGAAAGAGAGAGTTAATTTCTAAAAACAGGGAGGTAACAGCAGAAACATTGAGGTTTTTTAACTCCCAATATGTACCTTCAGCCAAATTGAGCTCAATTTTTTAAAAAGGTCCCCTCTTCCAGTACTAACTGACTTTCAAAGGTGCTACTTCAGAAGAAGAGACTCAACATGGACAAGCAAATGTTAGAAATTATTTTTGAAAACTGTGGTCTTAAAAGTGACTCACTCAACTCTACCCAAGCAGACAGAGCAGTATTAAACAGGACAACCAGGGGATCAGGCCCAGCCTGATCTAGGAAAGGCAGGTTCTGCTTGAACAACCTGATCTCCTTTTATGACCAGGTGACCCAACCAGTGGGTGAGGGAAAGGCTGTGGACATAGCCAACCTGGCTCGCAGTAAAGCCTCTGATACTGTTTCCCACAGCATTCTCCTGGAGGAGCTGCCAGCCCATGGCTTGGACAGGTGCTCTCTTCACTGGGGGCCCAGAAAGCAATGGTGAATGGAGTTGCGTCCAGCTGTAGGCCAGTCATGGGTGGTGTTCCTCTGGGCTCAGTGCTGGGGCCAGTCCTGTTTAATATATTTATCAATGATCTGGACAAGGGAATCAAATGCCCCCTCAGTCAGTTTGCAGGTGACACCAAATTGGGTGGGAGTGTTGACCTGCAGGAGGGCAGAAAGGCTCTCCAGAGGGATCTGGACAGGCTGGATCGATGGGCCAAGGCCAGTGGTGTGGGGTTCAACAAGACCAAGTGCTGAGTCCTGCCCTTGGGTCACAACAACCTCAGGCAGCACTACAGGACTGGGAAAGAGTGGCTGGAAAGTGGCCCAGGGGAAAAGGACCTGGGAGTGCTGGTCAACAGCAGCTGAACATGAGCCAGTGTGTGCCCAGGTGGCCAAGAAGGCCAAAGGCATCCTGGCCTGGATCAGCAATAGTGTGGTCAGCAGGACCAGGACAGGGATTGTCCCCCTGTACTCAGCACCGATGAGGCCTCACCTCGAGTGCTGTGTCCAGTTCTGGGCCCCTCACTACAAGAAAGACATTGAGGGCCTGGAGGGAGTCCAGAGAAGGGCAATGGAGCTGGTAAAGGGTCTGGGGAGAGAGTCATATGAGGAGTGGCTGAGGGAGGTGGGGATGTTTAGGCTGGAGAAAAGAAGGCCCAGAGGAGACTTTGTTGCTCTCTACAACTCCTCGAAAGGAGGGTGTAGCCGGGGGCGGGGATCAGCCTCTTCGCCCAGAGAACAAGTAACAGGAGGAGAGGAAATGGCCTCAAACTGCACCAGGGAATGTTCAGGTTGGACTTCAGGAAGTATTTTTTCACTGAAAGGGTGGTTAAGCATTGGAACGGGCTGCTCAGGGATGTGGTGGAGTCACCATCCCTGGAAGTGTTCAAGGAACAACTGGATGTGGCACTGAGTGCTATGGTTTGGTTGACACGGTGGTTTTTAGTCAAAGGTTGGGCTCAATGACCTTTAAGGTCTTTTCAACCTTAATGATTCTATGAATTTACTAAAGACTGGATATGAACTTAAGAGTCCTTGGCCTCCAAATCCCCGCTTGGATCATTAAATACCCCCTCTACTAATCTAAAATCTTATTCAATTCCTGAGTGAGTAACGGGACACAGAACAGTTAAACCCTTTATGATTGTCTATTAATTCAAAGTAATGCCATTTTCTTCTGTTTCCATTTGAACTGATCAGGTGATCAGACACTAAGCACTGAATTCAATTAACATAAAAGTTCTTCTCACAAAGCTTAATTTAGAACTATTTGTTCCCTTTCAGAATAAAATAAATCTTCCTTAACTGCTTTTAAGCAGAAAAGCAAATATACTATGTCCCTTTATCCACTAGTGCTTAAAGTATAATACATACTACAGTAATTTCCTATTATAATGGAATATTTGCACAGGTTGCAAATTTATCCCGGAGGAATGAGGAATCTAGTGAATGGACACAGACATTTATTACACTGAATACTCGAGGTAATGCTGGCCTATGATATCAAGCCAAAAAGCTGGATGATAGCCCTGATATAATTATGTAATTAATTAGCTCTATCATAATTTTTGGTTTATGACACTAACTTTTATGTGCCACTAGTCAATTTAATGGCATTTTAAATTGAAATAAGGCCCCTGAGAGAAATGCTACTAACTGAATCACAAATCTTGTATTCAGATTTCTTTTAATTTCAAAAGATGACCTAATAAAATTGCTTTATAATTAAATCCATTCTAACAACTTCTCCTATGTGATTCTTTCTCTTCTCCCATTTTTAATTACAAAAAAAATTCCAATCAGAAAATACTCGCCATCATAATTGTATGCAAAAATCAGCAATCTCTTTCTGTATCTCTTGCTGCTCCCTTCAGACAGTGCGGCATCCTGGCTAGCTTTCCTGCAGAATTTTACTAGCATCCTCCAGAGGCAGAGTGAGGAAACTGCACCTTTTACACTGAAAATCTAGTTAAATTTGCTTCTATCTTGTTTGAAAAATAGTCAAGGCGTGGGAAGAAAGGGCAGCAAAGCCCCACGTACTTTCTATTTCAGACAGATGTTCACAAGTATTCTGGTATCACGAGATCTGGTTCTCCAGTGAAGAAACATCAGATAAAGGAAGGGAAGGGAGTCGACAGCTCACATCCACCCAGAGAGGCAGAGCCCCTCTACGTGCCACCTCCTACTTCCAACTGAAAAGGCAACCCAGCAGTGGGCATTGGCACCTGCCTGAGGCTGGGGAGTTGTGATGTCATCCAGGAGCAGCCCTTACCACACAGGCACCTTCCCTGCCTGGTGCTCCCCGTCATGATCTCACCCTGACACAGCACTGCTAGGATACATCCTCCATCCAACGCTTAATACAGTGGTATTACATTGAGTGAGGAATATAACCAGGTAGAAGCAGAACAATCCCCATAAAAGCTCTTTTCATAGGCTTTATTCTACACAGTGGCCGCTGTACCACACGGAAGCACAGTATCCCTGGATGGAGCAGAGCTAAATGACTCCTTTCCGAGGTGATGAGACTACTTTGTTGAAGGTACCCTTAATGAATGTGGTACTTTGCCACACAGAAAGCATGGCTAACACAGAACAATACTCTTCTTCTGAAAGCCATCACACCATTTCAGCCACTGATGCCTGGGAAATGGATGTGCTGGAGATAGTCAAGATGACACAGAACAGTTAAGAGAACACTTGATAATACTGGATGGTAGAGACAAACAGATTAAAATATTATCATTTCCCTGCAGACATAATCATATTCTCTTCCATTTCTGCTCCCTAGAAAATAATAACAGACAGATATTGAGCATAAATGGAACTTAAACAGTTTGTTCTTGTGGTTTTTAGGCAAGCACATAATTTTAATCATGACTGAGTTTTAAAAAACAGTGATATCTGAAGTGAGGTGAAATTAATAGAATTAACAAATTTCTTACCATTTGCTGTGTTCTTTTTGAAGTTGTCTAGAAACTCTTCCAGGAGCTGTGACTGGTTTGGAGGGGGCAACAAACTCTTTGGGTCCCTGGAAATGTCACCATCTGACCAGGACACACATAAAGGTTGCTGGGTCCCGCAATGGCTCATTCTCACTGTAAGCATTACACTTCTCTCTGAAAACAGTAGCTCCATCTGCCTGAGATCAAGATCAGACACAGCCTCTCCGTTTATGCTCAGGATTTCATTGCCTACTCGGAGCCCTGGCAGCATGTGAAAGCAAAGAAAAAAAGAAAAAAAGAGAGAGAATATAATATAAAAAGGGTCACAAAGCAAACCTTACGCTGACTCGCCTTTTATGTTTTTTGTTTGAATTCAAATAGCCTAATCCTACCACAAGTCCATTAGAACCAATGGGAGCTTTATTTGTCCTATAATTGCACAGATTGACCTCATGCTTGCTTACTTTGATAGGTGCTACCCAGTGTACAGCAATCAAGTTGATTTTGTTTAAAGATGCTACAGAACTGGGTGGGTGGGAGAGCAGCACAGCTTTCAAGATTAGAATAGAATCACCTCTCACAACCAGATACCATCACTATATAGCACCATAACACATATTTCATCATCTGTGAAGAACAAGGCAGTAGTCACATAGATCAAATTATTCACAAAAAGCTGCAACAACTAAGGATGGAGTTTTTATCAGCTTTTACATAAATCTAAACAGTGGCAAGTTCTGTCTTTCAAAGTCAGCAAAACCAAGCAGACATTACCGTCAGGTAGCAAATTAATATCTCTGTCTCCATTTCTCTGGGCTTATTTTTGAGAGAGCAGAACCCACGTGATCCTCACATGTGCCAATGAAGAGAGGCACAGTTTCTGAGCAGCACAGTGGGAGGGCGCTCACAGAAATGTATGCAGAAAACTATGCTGGGGAGGAAGGCTTTTTGCCAGCAAAAGTGGAAGTGATGGGTCATGGAAACTGATCAAGCCCATGAAGTTCCCTAGTGTGAGATGAACTCTTTCTCCAGTTTGTTCCTCTGTGCAAAAGCACTCAGTTGGATGGCTGAACACAGACTTTGTCTCCGAGGGTGAACAAGAACTCTTCCCACGACATTGAAAGGATAATTCAGTTACTGTGTACGCTGTTTTTCCTACTATTACATATTTTCCATGGTCTTCAGGAAAGAAAACTGAACAGTAAAAGCCAAGAACCATTTCAGACAGCATTAGTGAAGCTCCTTCAAGTTTTTGGACTCAAAAAAGGTAATGACGAACAGTTTTAAGCACAAATAGGATACAGTACCTTCCTTGTATGCTAGTCCATCAGGGAGAACATCACTTACAAAGATATGGGTGAGATGCTCATTTTCAGCAACTTGGGCTGTGACAGCAAAGCCTGAAGTAAAAGAGGTTTAAATCAAATAAACTTTCTTGGGAACATTTCCTTTTTTTTGTGTGTATTTAATAGACTTTATATGAGAAGGAAGATACTTCTCATGAGAACACACCCACAGAGCATACAGGAATTATTACATGGTTCCCCAGTCATTGTAAGGCTTGTTAAAATTAATAGGACTTTTCAACTCCCAGAAAATGCCATGCTCTGCTGTAAAAAAAATTACATTAAAGAAAAAGTATTTTCTACCTCAGCTCTATGACATTTCAATAACACAGCACAGCTCATCATTACAGTAAGAGTTCTGCAGAGTGTCCATCAGACATAGAAGTGTCTTAAACAATTCCAAAAACTGAAAACCCAACCTATAAAGCAGCAAACTATACAGACTAGTGAGTGGGAAAGGCCAGAAAATAATACTTTAAAACAGACTTGTGGCTAAAGAACAGCACAAAGCTGCCTTACGAGGGTATCCTTGCAAGGTATCTAATTATTCCTACGCATATCTACCTCCCGTGGACAAAAAGCCTGTCAGAACTTGTTCCAAAGTATACTTTTGATACTGCACCAACAGAGGATCCCACTACAAAAAAAAAAGGCAGACCTTGACCATTGCCTGACTGAGAGAATGTATATTAGTCCTGGCAAAGAACATTTGTTTTTCGGACAAGTCCATGCTTCAATTATTTGGCCAGTGTAGCAAAACTAGAAAGTTGACCCTTCCAAGACATAAGAAATGCACTTGCAAGTGTAGAACAATCAGTTTGGGTCTTTGTTATAATGCCTTGAGTTCTTTGCACTCACACTTTGAGCTATCAAGGATGGCTCTATCTGCTCTCAGAACCAAAAACATCCCAAAGAGAGGAAGTAAGCAATGAGAAGAATAAAAAGAATTCCTGAGAGCTTACCATAATCACTTATGCTTTCAGTCTTTGTAAGATGAACATGATAAACATTTAATGGACAAATTTCTATTTCATCATACACCTGTTAGAAAAGAACAGTAGCAGAAGTCATCAAATCATGAAAACGCAAGCATCAAACTCCAGATACAGCATGAGAAACAAACACAACATTCTTTGCATCGAGACTTGCTGTCCTTACGTAGAGAACTGTGTTACTGGGTAATCATCACTACTATCAGTGGGACTAAAGCTAAAGATCAAAAACCCACCCTGACACTTTGCTTTTGTACTAGAAGCTTCATTCAAATCTTCAAACATTTCTTGAAGAAAGTGTTTGCAGTGCCTAGCCACTCAAAACTGTGAACCAGAATGACAGAATGCAGTCCCAGACCAGCTTTAAAACCTTATTTTAGATCTAAATTTCACATATTTGTAGGTGATAACTCAATTGCCGCTACAGACATCACAAAACTTTATCTAAAAGGAGTCACACTTTCCTGGTCTACTATGTATTCGTATGGCTCAGGAGCACAATACTCAGTATTTTCATCAACCAGTCTTCTGAGTTGTAGGCCATAGTGTCTTGGCTCCAGCTGTTTCATCTAAAGAAGAAAAAGAGCGGAGTTTGGAATTTGTTATTTATTTCCAGAATCCTAGAAGCCAGAGAAGCGACACAGACACAACAAGCTTCTGAAATCATGCAAAAGCAATCTCAGAAAGTAATTTTCTACCTATTTTTGTAGTATAAACAGAGCTAGATGCATTGCTTAAAAGATAAGGTTCAAGTGCAATTCCCGTTTTGCCTCACAGTCCTTCCAAATCCTTTCATAAACACTATGTCTTGGCTATTTGATTAACTGAGCACTAATACATGTTTTCAAAGGTATCTCAGCTGTCTTCTGTCCTTTTGAACTTAACACTCACAACCACCTTTTTCCATGACTACTTCTAATGATTCAGTTCTGCTCAGCAGCTTTTGATTCTGATGTAGAAAATGTATATGCACATGTGGGCAGTTAGGAGAGGAGATGGGATGGCAAGCAGGTTCCCTAAGGGTTTGCCTTTATTAGATTTTATTTTTATTGCTGGGTTTCATCTACGATCAGAGAGTTTCCCCAATTTTTTTGCTTTTACCACATGAGGTCAAAGCAAAGATCCTGTCTTAACAGGAAGTCAAAGGGAAATAGGGATATTCCCAAAGGATATTAGCCTGAAAGTGCTGAGCCCCTGATGGGAGGGTCTGAAAAAATCAGGATACTGGTGACACCATGGCACAAAACATTTCATTTTAGCATATTAATAGAGCAACAATTGTAACACAGGAGGAAGAAACACTTCCAAAAGAAGAGGACTGACAGCCTCCCTGAGGGTTATTTAACCCCTTTAACGCATCTCTGCAGCTTACAAAATCTAACTCTACTGAGTAACTACTAATTAACTTACTGTTTTATTGCATTCTACAGTTTACAAGTTACATGTGTTCTGTATCCTGAAAAATTGAATTCAAATGCACAAGTTCTTGTATACGTGCTATCCAAAAACCTCAGATGGAAAACAGAAATGAGAAAGGTATAAAACTCATAAAGCATGGATGAAGGGGAAAAATAACCCTAACAATTCTTCTGAACTTTAGCCTTATCCACATAGCATTCAAACATTTTCTGTTAAGAAGAAAGATTCCTTACACTCACCAGAGAAGAATGAAAATGTAAGAAGGAAAAGAACCAGGACAGATGAGCAGAAAGTATTCAGCATTAGAGAATGCTTATGAAAAGCTTTACACACAGAATAGAAAGACAAAATAAAACAGAAAAACGTTTAAGAAAAAAAATCAAGGAATTTAAAACTAAATTTTCATGCGATACAGACAATGAAAATTAAAAGCCAGATTTACAATTACAAATATTTTGGAGTGATAGAATAAGAGAGGTAAGGAATTTCCTTTTCAACTTAATTTTACTTTTATAAATTTTATTTCCTCTTTTAGGGGTCATGCATGGCACCGTAAGGACTTCAGAATGTTCTGGCTCTTCCGTGCCACCTGGTGGCCAAGTCGTGTTTCAGACAATCCCTTCAACCTGACAGGGTACAGCGAAGTTTTTAAAAGTAAAGCCAAACATTAAACATTTTCTCCAGGATTCAGTCTCCACCAGGAGAAGCCACAAGAAGATACTTTCTTCTTAATGATGCCCTGGAGACACATTGGGACTTGCCTAAATCAGAGTGATTATTTTGATTTTAAAAACTGCAGTTTACTCTGGATTGTTAAAAGCTTTTCTTTTTTTTTTCCACCCAGTATTAGCACGTGAAAAGAGCCATTAAATAGGGCCCTGTCCTCCATTAAAAGCCTCAAAATTCATTAACTTCAAGCCAGTTCAATGAGTTCACATGGAAATTCACTGTAACCTATGCCAAAAGCTACAGCTATCTCTTGTCCAGCACAGGACTCCTTTTTTTCCTGTTTTCCCCTTGTGAAGTAAATAAAATATATTTACCAGTTGCCCAGAAAACAGAACTAAGGGGTAAAAAGTTATTTTTTCCAAAAAGCTGTTTAGCATAATTTAAGTGACTTGAATAATGAAGTTATAGAGCTAAGTTCGAGCACTGACACATGTGGAGGCAGAAGTGTTAGGTATATAACGGTGTTCCAGAGGTGCTGATGTTTTGTTTGTAGCTAAAACTGGCATTTCTATTTTACCTTCAACCTGTGACTCAGTTTTCTGTTCCATGATCTATAGCAATCCCTCTCAAATTGCCAGCACTGACTTTCAGAAGGGAATTCACTCTTTGAAATTCACAAGTAGACCTTGTATTTAATTAAAAGCTTTAAAAGGTCCTATCAGAAGCGAACATATACGATTGCCTTTGTCACAGCAGTCTTAAATGTCTTAATCTCCTGGCTCTAACTCAACCAGTCCCTGTTGCTGCTCTGTGTTAATTTGCACGGAACAACCGGGTTTGCTGCAAGGACAGCACAGAGTGGACACGTGCTGAGACTCCCCAGGGCTGACTACCCGGCACACTGTCACTGCTCTTGAAGTACCTCCCGTGTGCTGTCTCCAGCAACACTTTCTGAAAACCTTTGCACAACCCCACTGCCTTGGCTACAACATATAGAAACCCCAACTAAGGAATGAGAGCAATGTGCCTTGAGACAGCAACAGGGAGATGTTTATTATGTATTATTAGTATTATATAGTATCTCATTACTGTATTATTACATATAATGATAATCTTGTCACAGTTTTCACTGTTTACACATCCACTGATATACCACATTCCTTCTTAAGTCCACAGCTATTGGCAAGGTGCAATTGAAAAATAGGTACCTTGCATGCCAAAGACAAAACATCCTCCACCCTGTGCTCTGGCTTGAGTGTCAGCGCCACTCCTTGGCCATCACAGAAATGAACATATGTCTGTGTTTCCCAAGCATTCTCCTTCTGGATGCTCTCTGGCACTGAGCAGTAGACATTCAAAAAATCGTCGACTTGCTGCTGGAAACAAGGGAGAAAAGTATAACGTATGTGGATGTTAAAAAAACCAAAAAAACTCCCAAACAAAGTGCAATTACATTAGCAGTTTGCAGTGCCTATGTATTCAAACACAGTGCTGTGTATTTTCTCCATGGCAAGACAGGGAAAGAGTTCTGTTACCTGCTCTCATTCACTATCGAAGACCTGATTTTCTAGAGCTCAGATTGAACTTGCTGTGCTTTCCCATTATGGAATTTTATGTCTTTATCTCATAGTAATCATTGATTTAACTCATTGTGGAAATAGGTAGCTATCTGGTATTATATCACAGTGGACATAAATTTTTAAGAAGAACTGACAACTACAATTTTACCTAACCAATAAATGTAAAATAACTCTGTAAATAAATAAATAAATGGAATTAGTGTCATTGTCGGAAAATGACAACAGAATTCCAGCAGAGAGCACTGTGGAGCAAAGCTAGCCATAACAAAATAAAGGACTAAAGCAGGAATAAAGTGTTCCTATTCTATTTACAGTTTGAGAACATCGTGTTTCATTGGCAGCACAGGGTATTTGCCTGTTTACCATTTTGCTCCACATTCTCCCTCTTTCCAACACCACTCCACTTGATCAAATAACATCGGTCCCAAACAAATTCCCTGTCACTTTCTCACCCTTCACTTTCACACTCTCCTGTACTGCACTTCAGGCTGTATGTTTCAAAGGAAGCCACACAAGGAGAAGACAAACACCAAGAGCTGTTCAGAATTTGGAGTTTCACATATTATTTGGGTCAGCCTATTCAGCATATCACTTAAATACCCCTATCAAGGCATTTAAATTTATGCAGATGGGGTCCCTTGATTCCCCATGCAGTCACTGCAAACGGACAATAACTCCATAAAGTGGCAAAACTTCCACCCAAGGCATATCTTAAGATATCCTGAGCTGTTCTCAGGAGTCCCTACCTCCTCCATGCTTTCTCTTAGTATTTTTGGTTTGTTTGTTGGCCTGGGTGGATTTGTTGCCTACATAAAGACCCTTGATTACACAATTCTCCCTCCTCTCCACCGGGACACAAGCCCAGGGGTGCACTGCAATTAAAAGCTGCTGTTAAAACTGCACAGGGACTGTTTCCCTTGCTGCAGGCAGCAAAGTTATTGACAACAATCTGTCAGTAGCAACAGAGAGACCAATATTATTTTGTTTTTGCAAATAACAACTGTGGCTGTAAAAATGATGAAGCAAGCAATCCTATCCAGGTAATTACCGAACAATGCAGAAATTCAGGTTGCAGACAACCCAGAGTGTGGCACAGTAATAATGTGATGCCAGAGTAACACTGGTTTGGTGGAATAATATTAATGAACTAATTCTATTCATTAATCTTGTCTGTCTTGCTCAACCATCCCTTTTAACTAGTAGGACATGAAATTTCAAGTAACACAGGTGAATGAAAATCCTACTGAAATCCAGCAACTTACACGTAACAGGAATCATGTTCTGCTACTGCAATTAACGCAGTGTTGAAATCTACACAAGGCGAAGTTTGACCTCGGCGGCTGTAGCTACACAGCCTGCTCATAACGCCAGTGATGTTGAAGGAGATAATTCCTGTGGAACTGTAGTCCTCTCAGCACTAAATCAAGTGCCTGGGAATGAAGCCTGACCTACCTCCACAGTGTAAATATCAGAAAGGAGAAAGAGGGCAAGGCAGGGAGGCTGCGAGAGATTAGCACAAATGAGTCAGGCTGCATTTCCCTGGTGGCTTCCTCCAGGGAAAACCAATGCTGTGCTTGCCTCAGCAAGGGAGGTTTGCAACTACTACAATGGTTTATTGCCCTGCAACAGTAGCTCTTCAAATCTGCACAACTGAAATAAATCTCCCTATTGCCAGAGATGAAAAAAACCCATAACCTCATATCATAGAGGATTAAGGTGATGAGAAAGAGGTTCAAGGCCTTTTGATGTAAGCTTTTATAACAGGACAGAAAGCTCCGCACCAACGTGAGCTACATCCTTTCTGTGCCAGGTACACTGATGCTCAAGCATACAATTTGAGATAAACTTCCTTCTGTTATTAAACATGACTGTGCTCCTTAACTGCAGTCAAGGAACCGTTGCTTCATCCACATTTTCCGTCTCAGAAAATCTGACATGAAAAGAGATTTTTTTTTTCCTGTTATGCCTGCAGTGACTAATTCCACAATAGTTCATTCATTCATTGCCACATAAAGTTATTACAACCCATCCAATTTTCCAGAGAGAGGCGCCAGGATTTTCAGACTGTCACACGCTGTGCCACAGGGCTGCTGCAGGACCAATAGGTTGCTTCATAATTTCCTCCCACTATTTTCCTCTAGTTTTATCATCCTTTTCAGGGAAAATACAGCTTCCCTGGCAGACTTCACTATTTGTCATTCACTACCCTCCGCAGGCAGCATTTTATAAAAGTTTTGATGCTGTTTCTGTTTTTTTCATTTTAAATCAGCCAGTGAAACCAGGCTGATGCCAGAGTAACGGTTTTCAAAGTTATGATGAATCATTTCTGAGTTGTCGTATGATTCACCAAAATGTCAGGATCTTAAAAATGCCCACGCTGTATTTAATACCCATTGAAAAAAGGTTTCAAAAATAGGGTTGAAATAATAAGAAAAAAAAAGTTTTTCTAGCTCCAAGCTCTGCTCAGTACCTCAATTGTGTGGGTTTTTCTAGTCTTGAAAGACAACCCGGCTAAATTTTTTAATCCTAGCCCAAAACCTGCAGCCGCATTGCCCTCTTGATGGTCCCCCTCTGCCTGGGGAACAGGGCTGTGAGCCCCGGCCTGAATTTGGAGAAGGCTGCTTTATCTAGAGCTGGGACAAGAAGACAGACCTTGTCCCTTTGCTGACACTTCACCAAAGGGAGAGCACTTAATTCTGCGTGCTCCCTAGTGCCTTCAGAACATTTCTCTGTCTCCTCAGAAGGGTTCAGGAAGAGTAAATGCTCCTGTTAGGCCAGAGGACAGGAGACCCACAGCAGACCCTGTAGTATAAGGCAGCTCTGTCAACCTCCCAGCCTCAACAGGGTTGGCATCCAACCGAGAGGCTGGTGCCACAGCCCTTCAGGAGAAACCTTCAGGGGCTGTGCCCAAGAGATTTGGTCACTTCTCATGTGGCAAACCTTTCCATGTCGTAGCACATTTGAACAGAATGAATTGTGTTTGCTGTCTCTGAGATGGGACATGGATGCCATCTCACACCACACACAGTGGTACATTCTGGAGGAATTTGTTAAGTGTTCTCTGCAGGAGCTGATTTCAACATCATAATTACAATTTATTTTGAAAAGGGAGGAGTGATTTGGTTTAAATACTTTCCCACTCCAGGAAATAACAGGCAAGTGGCCAAGTAACAAAGGGAATTCAGGTATTTCAATACACTTTTTCAAAGAACAGACAAAATGTGAAGATACTTTCATAAGGCAAAACAGCATTACAGGATTAGCTGCTGTCAGTGGGAGATGTCTCTCCCTGTGGTATAACTTCTGTGTAATTAGATATTTCTTACCTAGCCATTAAATGAACTCACTTGATGAGAAAATAAACCATGTAGTACATAATGATACCAAAAACCCATAAAAACCTACGAGAAATGATGAACTTTGTCCAGAGCTCGCTCAAAAGATTCATTACAGCTCTTCATTACAGTTAATAATTTTCAAGTGTAATATTGCATTTTAAATGCAGATTTTGGCTTTTTGTCTAATACCTGGTACACAAAGTCATCTGAAATGGAACAGTGCTGTCGTATGATTTTTTAAAGTCTTCTATCAAGTCTTAAACTGCATCAGGTGACTATCTGGTTCAGGGCACAAAGAAGGAAAAGGGACAGTGGGTAGATGGGAAGAAAAATATCCCTTTGAGTCTAGCACATGTTGCCATTAAAGAAATCCAGGTATACCATTCAGAAAACAATGTGCAGAAACCCTGTGCCTAAGACTTTATTTGACTTTTTTATCTGAAGCCTGCATAACACTACTGAGGGAGAAGGATACTGTCTGTCTACATAAGCCCAGCAGCACACAGACAATATTCAGTGGTCCAACATGCATGCGGTTACGGATTCTGGAGTGCCCTGCTTTGCTTCCAGACGGGAGAATGGCATCACTATCCCCCAGGGAGGCTGCAGGAATGGAGAGGGCCCATGACTGAGGCCAGGCAGGGAAAAGCAGCAGATCTCCTCCTCCTGGGCATCAGAGAACATCAATCACAGCAATTTACTGGGTAATGCTGCTGAGGGGATGCTCTATCCTTTTCCTTTACTTGGGCAATCTCCAGCTTTGTATTAAATCTCACTTCTCTGATGGGACGGTCCACAGACTTTACACAGATTTTATTGCCTTAAAGCTCAAAATACAAAGGTTCTGTTGAAGCAGATAAAGGGGAAAAATACACCTTGGGTTTCATCCCATCCTTGGAAACCATCAAGGTCAGACTGGACGGGACTCTGAGCAGCCTGATCTAATTGAAGATTTTCCTGTTTATTGCAGGGGGTTGGACTAGATGACCTTTAAAGATCTCTTCCAATCCAAACCATCCTGTGATTTGCCATAGTGTGAAGGATGCTTTCAAACAAGCTCGGCCCCAAGTCTCTCTCACAGTGTACAGACTGTACACATCAGTGCATGGAGAAGCTTCTAGGGGGTTGGTCTTATTTTGCTTTTTAAAGACTGCCATGAATGCTCAGACACTTATGGTTAAAGTGGTTTCACTAGCAGAATTATAATCCTGCCATCTAACAATAAATACATTTTATGAACCTCTTCGGGGTATCTGAACCAGCCCCATCATTACCTTAGGGAATGCATTCAGGAATTCAAAAACATGATGATGCAGAATGAGAACAGGCATATCTTACCTCAGCAGAGTTGGCTGAATTCTGCACACCAGAAAATCCATGTCCTCCTGCTGAATCAAAAACCTACGGAAAATATCACAGATAAATAAATAGGTTAACAAATAAACACCTTTACTTCTTATATGTTTTGGGTAAATCCTTTGAAAAAACAAAAAATTAAAACTAAATTAAGAAATATATATCAACCTGCTAAGCCCCAGGGATCTTTTTGTACTTTTTATTGCTTTATTCTGACTAGAAGTAATAAAAAAATGAAACTCTCTCCATATAAAGAAAATTTAAGCAGATTTTCTCTTTTAAGCTACATGCACACGCAGATTCAAATATGTATAAAACATGTTCTTGTTTTTTCCTATCTACTATTTAGTAATAAGATTAAAGTCATTTACCTTCAAATCATGCACTACAGTGGAATTATAAATTTCACCCTTCGGGATACTGTTAGGGAGAGCTACAAATCTCATCATGACTTCAAGGGACTATTTCAAATCCCTGTTGCTGGTTTCTGAAGCCTTCTACTCTACAGTTTTTCATCTCTTCTAACCAGTTTTCTTGGCACTATCAATTGAAACTTTTAGCTTAGCTTGAAAGGCATAGTTGACCCAAACCCCACATTATTAAGTTATGAAAGTAGCTGACTACTGTGTCTGCTTTGGAAGTGATGAAAGCAGGACCTGAGATGTACATTGCCCACATGGTTTGGAATCTAACTGCTGGTATCTCACGAAGGTACTAGGCTTATTAATTAAATTTTTAAAAATCCAATAAATGGCTATGGATACAGATATTTCGGTGATAAGGCTGGTGTAAACACATGGATAGATCTATACACTTTATATATGACATCGAGATCTGCAAGTAATAACATTACCCTCCTAAACTGCAAATTTAAATAGTGTTTTTTTAACTCCTTCCGCAGTCAACAAATCAGGACAATATCAGACTTATATCTGAGCTTTTGGGGTGTTTTGGTATTAGCAAAAGCCTTTCAGATAATCCACGACAAAAACAAACTCTCTCTAGATTTGATACAAAATCCAGTTTCTGCCAATGCAAATAAAGGGCACCACTTCTGAACTTCCTTGTCTCACCCACAGATGTAATCAAAGTATTTTATTACTTATGATTTCTCAAAACAGTTCACCATTTAGACATAAGAAAGCAGATAAGCATTTAAGAAACTGAGGATAATGTGAGCCTAGACATCCCCCATCTGCTACAGTGCAGTTTTATTAACTGATTTGTAGAAGACTGAGCCACTTCATTAATGTTTACGAAAGCTTCCCAGCACAGAAACTCTGAACTTTTTAATAAGTGCCAAAAAAATAAACAAGATATAATTAAAAACTTCTCTGACACAATGATGTTTAAGAATATACCATCTGATTTTGAAGCTAGGGTACTGTAGATTAAAACATACCAGCTATAGTCAAATGAACTTAAATCCAAGAAAGCAAGACTTTTAAATCTATTGTTTGACAGAAACAACTCAATGAGCAAAGAAGCAACCTCCACTTCTCTGCTTAACCCAGTTGGCTGAAAGAGACAAGAAAGTCATCCTCAGGCCTATTCTGATTTTGATATAGAATTATGTGCATATACACAAACCTGAAAAAGGATGTGGCTCTCCTTTCAGCCATCTTCTAGGTTCATGGGTCAGTTTTCAAGCCATGCCCATAAAAATTCCTTACTTTTATGGGCAACACTCAGCACTTACATTTCCTTAATTGTATTGTAGGATGTTTAATTACAAAAAAAAAAAAATCAAGAACCCCAGCTCACCTATGAAAATGAAAACATTTTTGGGCCAGCTGGTAGCAAGGTTTGGAATAAGAAGGATGAAGACGCATTGGGGGCACCTCTGCCTGCGATAGGGCTCCCTTCTCTTTGCTCAGAAAAGCACTGGGAGGGCAGCAGGAGCCTCCTCTCCTTGCCACAGATATAAGATTCCCTGTCCCTGAGCTCCACAGAATCCCCTTCACGGGCTATAAAGCATATGAGAAGAAGTATTACCCAGTTAAAAACAGTGCGAGGTATCAGCTCTGCTGGGAACAGAGCTAAAGGGCATAACATTCCTTCCCTCAGGGCTCATATTAACAAAGAAATAGAGGTTCAGGACTCGCAGACCAGACTCAGCTGCTGGGGAACACAGGGGAAATTATGTGAAAAGGATGGCCTAGGGAAAATTTCTCCTTTAGTTCCTTCTTTTTGTAAGAGAGATTTGAGTTTTATTAATCAATTTCACCATGTTAACACATCTCAATCAATATGCTAAAATGTGTCACAGGTGGAAGTTTAATGCCAGTGTAATACATAGATATTTACCTATTAAAAATACAAACCACTAGACCAGAAAATCCTGTTGTGTTATTTTGCAACATTGAATCTTTTCCATCAGCTCTCTGTCTATTGCAGGATGTGTACAGATAGGCTTGTTTAAATATTCCACAACAGACTACCAGGCATGCAAGAACGGCCAATTTTCAAGTGCTGATCATAGAATTTTTGACTAATAAAATCAAGGGCTAGGGAACAACAGAAAGAAAGTTATCTAATGAACAATGCACAAAATGCTGCTCTGCAGAAGTAACAGCAGACATGGCAGAGGCTAGTGAAAACAGTAGTGTTCTGAGTGAGAATGCATCTCTGTAATTTCTGCCTCACTGTCAAGAAGTGCCTCTCCTCTTATTTACCTTTTTTTCAGGGAAAAGGCAGCAAACTTTTGTCTCACATATAACTGAGCTTTTATTGAGAAAACACAGACTCCTGAAGTGTGGAGCTTGCACTAAATGTGAGCACGGGCCATTAGTTCCAGAAAGATAAAAAGATGCTGTGGTTTCACCAGCAATGAAGCCCTTCAGTGGGGGCACACACCAGCACAGCCCCTCTCCCAAGAGCCAGCCTGACCCTGCACACCAAACCTTAGCCAAGCCTCCAGTAAACTGGTCTGGCATTATTTGTCAGCTGTCTGTACCAAGAGCTGACTCCCTGCATGACAGCAGTCTTCTCCTGGCTAAAATGTACTTCCAGGCAGTGTGTGTTGCTTTAGGAGGCCATGCCAAAGATGGCTGTCTTTGCAGCAGTCTTTTTTCCTTGAAGACTCACCTATGTCACTCTATACTGAATTGCAATAGTGTCCCGGTCACAAACAAGCACACACTGTGTTAAGGACTCTGCATAGAGACTATCTTGAAAGAAACCCTTCTTCCAAACAGTTTGCAGTGTGCCAGAAGAGAAGTTTTGTTATAAATTCCAACCTGATGGTCTTATGCTGACGATAATTAAATTACTGGGTCAAAACCTGTCATCTACCAATATTATTTATCACAAAAAAACCCCAAATTAGATATATACTCTTCACAAGTGATGATCCCATTGCATCTGAAACCTACTGAAACCTTGGATGCAGGTCTGATGGACAGATGTCTTCTACCCTGTGCACCAACAACACCTTGCAGGATGAACCCCAGGAGAAACAAGCCATTCTGTGCTATCCCCAGCAAATAAGATCTACCTGAGTTATGGAAGGTCGCTTTTCTTTTCCTTTTCTTGCCAATGTGTCCAGTCCTTTTAGAGAAGAAAATAAACCCTTCTTATTTCGAACCCTTTGCGACAGAGACAGTGTACGTTTCCTGAGAGCAGCTTCATCCCTGGAGCAGATCTATTTAAACACAGAGACAAACCTTCCTGTATCACTTTAATAACAGCAAAATATTGACAGTTATTTCAACCTGCGGCATCAAAGGAGGGTTACTTTCAGTTCATCTCAATGTAACATGCCAAAGAGCAAGGACAGTGTTTGAAACTTTCAGCAGTGATGCTTGTTTCAGTATTCCAGTGGTGTGGCAGAATAATTTTTTTTGTCATGGGGCAAAATGAGAAGTCATAGGAAGGGAGAATCTGAGAAAATACTGCTCTGTAAAACAAAAGAAGCTAATGAAAAGGCTCTGAAGAAGAATGATAACCTATCATTCAGATATGAAATTGGTAGAGGAAGACAGACTCAAAGTTGCCAAACATAGGAGATAAATGTGCTGTGGCATTGAGTTATTAACAAGGAATGGCACAAACCACACAGATAAAAACAGTGGTGGAGAGGAACACACTCCTGACGGGACTTTCAGTACCACTACTCAGACTTCACATGCAGCAAATGTGGTCCAGGCCTCTCTGCCAAGAACAGCTTTGCACCCCTGCCAAGGTTAAAGAGCAGAGGCGAACCCGCTACTGCTGTACTTCCCTTGAAGCTGATGGGGTGACAACAGGTTACAGCAGCTGAGGACCTCACTCATTCTTCTTTAGAAACACAGCCCACAATTCTTAAAAAAAATGACATATAATTTTGAATTGTCTCTAGTTTTAGCCTATTCTAAGAATACTTCCTTTTTAGGAGGGACTCCAAGTCTGGAGTCCTTTGGGCCAAAAGAAAAAAAAAGTCATGGCCATACCCAGTAGAACAAAATTTATTTGCAGTCAAGGAACAGGTAGAAAGGGTGAGAAGGGAACAGGGCTGTCTGAGCAATGCATGTGGGTGCAGCCATGTATTATGTGTATTATCCCAGCACAATTCCACATCTAAGCACATGATGTTTTTGTGTAACACACCCATGAAAGTGCATTCGGACTTACCAGTGCATGGAAGGATGAGACAGAGAAAATGCCGAGCCTCCCCAGTGCCAATTTTGAAGGACGACTGGCAGCAGCCAAAAGGCTCTTTGGGTTTGGGAGCTCTCCACCTTGCAAACTGGATAGGTAACATCGCATTCGGAAAAGGTCCATGTTAAATTTTTCCAGGTTCTGTTCCCATTGCTGGATCTGTTTAGATATAAAAAGGGACAATTAAATGGGGGAAAAATATCTTTGTGGGCTGCACTGAAAATTCGAGCTCTTCCCCAAACCCATAGTAAATTGCTTTCATCTGGTAGTATATGGATTAGATTAGTTATTCCCTGCCAAAACACATTCAGTCATATTGTGTTACATCAACCCAAAAGATGACTTGAAATAAAACAAAGCTGGTGGTCTTAAACACATACTGACAAGATGAACATACCATGAACTTCGGGTAGTTTGATAGCCACAAAACAGTTACATAAAAACACAACCCTGTGGTTCACAAAGGCCTTTTCTTTTTTTTTTTTTTTCCCCTTTCTTCCCTCCCATCACCCCCTCCTTTCTGAAAATTAGTCCTGTTTTTTTTAGCTCAGATTGTGTAGCTGGCTGGCTGAAAGCAAAGAAGCACAGCTACTCTAACAAACTGTGCAAAGCAAAGTAGCTCCAGTGGTAGGTTCTGTTCATTCTTTACTACCATTCTGTGGCTCCTCTAACTGTGAACAGGGGACAATACTCGTGGTTCTTGCTCTGACTAATAGGGTAAGACATGATTACATTCAGGCAAACTGCAAAAACCAGGTATATAGACTTGATACAAACCACTGGACCAAAAGCAGGAGTGTAAACATGCAATTCTTAAAACATATCTAGCACAGGTACATGAAGATGTAACAACTTAATCCAGTTTCAGCGTAAAATTAGGAAAGTGAAGACTCAAATATTTACTAGATGAAGCTCTGAATCAAGGTTTAGATGACAGATTTTAAGTATTTGTGTAGATACACACTAATTTAAACACACATATTCACACTCATTTAAAACATACACACTTATTTAAACACATATTCTTATGCACTGCACCAAAGTCAAATTTTGCTCATTTCCCCAACTTACATACTGGTAGGGGCAGCAAAAATCTGCCCTGCAGGTTGTACAATTAATGGACAACATACATTAATACCAATACGTAGTACAAATAAATGCAGCAAGCACATTGATACATGGGAAGGCAGAAAAGGCATGTCCATTAGGTCAAGGCACACCAAAATTGTATGCTGAAGACTGTTGAAATCCCCCAACAATACTGATCTTCCAAAGTCAGCTCCAATCACTGCACGCTCCCTGTTCAACAGGTGGTTTAGGGCTGTGGAGAAAGTTCATCACGTTTTCTCTAACAAGCTTTGGCCTCATACCTTTTGCAGGCACACCTGCCTGTCCCCACGTGCACAGGACGATATCACCTCACACTGAGATTAGCCAAGGCTGGGACAAGCACCTTTGTGACTCAGGAAACAAACTGACAAATATAAAAACCTCAGGTGGACTATGGCCTTTAGGCTCATTTAGAACTAAAATCAGTTCAGTTTCCTTATAAAGCTGCCAAATATTTCAAGAATTAAACGAGTATTTTGCCACTTTACTTTCAAGAAGAAGCAAGCAATGAAAGGAAACAGGCCCTGTTAAACAAAACGGTGCTACGGTTTGTGCTACAACTGTGTAAGAGACCTTACCCAGTCCAGCTTCCTTACACACATGCTCACAAATTGTGGCTATCAGTTACTTTTGGAAGTAAGAGGTAAATCTTATTTGGTGAGTAGGGTGAAGAAACGGAAGACAATGTACCATTTCGTACAGGTATGAATGCAAAATTGTAATTTACAGTACACTTAAAAAATCTTTCAAAGAGTGTCTATTAAAAGCAAAAGAGAGAATTTACAAAAGCTTATCATGAGATCAGTTCTCAGAAGTCTAGTGAAAATGGACAGAGTCATACACATCATGAAGATTCCTTGTCTAATCTCTCATCACACACATTTGAAACATGCATCCTCTGCACTCCAGAAAGAATAATCTTTTTTTCCTCTGGTTTATTTGATCGTTTCCCTTTTGTTTTTTTCTTTCTTTGTGCTCTCAGACACTTCTCACAGAGCATTTTTCTGCTTGCCAGTACTTTACGCACGGGACAACTCCAAAAGGAGATTGTGAGATGAGCTCTTTCTCTGCGTCAACATCCAGCTAGAATGAAAACATGGTTGTCAGCTTCTCACAAAGCCAAAAGCTACAAGCTCAGGTAATGTCTTTCCATTTGAGATGACACCTCTGTGGGTACAGAGCCAAGTCAACTTTTAATAGTTCAGGAACAGAGCAAGTCTTGTTCTGGGCACTGCTGGAGTGGAGCATCCTGTCCTCACTGAACACAGGCTGAGCACAGGCATCCTTATGTATCTTAGGCCTTCTTCAAAATCCCCATTAAATATTTGCAGGAAGTTGCATTTTAAAATAAAGATAATCTAAGAAGGGGGAATGGGGAACAACATGGGGGCATTCTGAAGAAATAATTAAGTTACAGTGTTTATCAGTCACACAGGATACTAGCTAATCAGCTCCAAAAGCGTCAGTAATCACAATGTTACATTTAATGGCATTAGCAAAAGCTGTAGGCAAGGAATTTCTGGGATTGTCTTGTAGTCTTATCAAAACCAGGGATGTCTGGAACCAATTGGAGACCATGAACCAATACCAGCTGCTATTTGTCTAAGCCTTTTAAACTATGATAATTCTTCCTAGAGATTTATATTCTTGAAGACTAAATGGGAGAAGCACACAACTAAAAAAGCAACAACTTCAAAGCACAGTATGACCTGGTCCATGAAGTTAATTTACAGCCTGCAGACTCGCTGCTGCAATCCCTATTCTGCTATTGTGTGAGGCAAATCTCTGCCCCACGTGGGAGGACTACCCGAAAGTAGGCTCAAGGACTTAACTTCATCATGCAGAGACGAAATGGCCCTTTTGAAATCTGCTCAAAAGCAAACAGGAAAAAGTGGATGCAGCAGACAGCTGTGGGAGCAGAAATAGGTGACAAAGGCTAACAGCAGCATGAAGTGAGTCCAAAAAGAGAGAAGAGATATGGCCCAAAGTGAGGCATACCAAGACAAGTGAGCACACATGAAACGTGAAAGCATTAAAGGGTTTTGCCAGAGGAAAGGGGGGATGTCATTGTCAGTCCAGGCAAACGCTAAGCAAGGATTTCTCGGTTTAGTGGCAGCATGAAAGAGCTTGGGAGAAAGGCAAGGGAGGGGTCACCCAAATAAATATATTGAACCTAGTAGGATCCTCTAAGGTAGAGTGGAAAAGGAAGCTGTGGTAGAGAGATAAAAAGGAATAAAATGTGGGGAGCCTTGAGAATTATTTAGCCTGGGCCACCAGGAGAACTCATGCAAGGAAGCCTGGTGCAAGGACAAGACAGTAATTATGTGAGGGGATAAGCTTTTGCATCCAAGACTTAGTGCAGGAATGAGTTAAGAGTTAACACACAAAGGAACACCAGCATGGTACTGGTAGTACTTGCAGTAATGATCATTTTCAGAACATAATTAGTCAATTCTTCTCCAGGTTAGTGAAAAATTTGTTCAGACACTAAGAAACAATTGCAAATTAATTCCATTTTAAGTCACGCACACAGAGGAGCTAAAGGAAGTTGTTTGAAAGCAGGTCTCTCTCAGGTCAATAAACCTGCTAGGTTTTCTATAGCTAAACTTTAAAGTGGGAGCTTGGGAAAAGCAAGGGGTAAATATATACAGACCAATGGTTTCCAGTAGGTGGTTTGGGGATCCATAGTTCCTACATGCTCTACAGTTCTGTCTGCAGGTAACATTTTCAGTGGCACTGAAGTGTTCAGCTGGAACAGGTTTAGGGTTTGCAGACTGTGAAAGGGAAAGCCTCAACAATCCCAGCGAAGGCAGTGTGGCTCAGGGATGTGCCCTGGCTCCTCGTCCTTCGTACATTACAGTGCAAACAGTATCTTTGGGAGGCTGAGGAAGAATTGCCTCATTTGCAAACATGTGTCCTGTACACAGTAAAAAGAGCTCAGTATAATAAAACCCAAACCGGTGTGTGAATAGTGTAAAGCCAGGCCAGAAATGATACCGTATCAACTCAATGTAACAATGCTTCAAGGACCTAGAAGAAGGATGGAAAAAACTTCCCGGACAGCTCACCTGATAACAAAACACCAGCTTTTCACTTGGCACCTATTCAAAGCAGCACAAAAGCAAAGATGCACAGGAAGAGGGGCCTTCTCTCAATGCTTAAGCCTTCAAAATTGATTTTATTTAGTAGTAGTTCTTATACCATGCAGAAGCACGATGGCCTTGCTGACACAATTCACTATCTATAGCAATAAAAATTCTCAATTTTTCCCGACACAGCATCTTATTTCCAGATGGAAAGTGTCCCTAGAAGCTGATGTAGGGGACTCTGTGGATTGAGAAGAAACTTCCGCTGCTGTTTTATATGTACAGCTTTTCAACCACATTACAAACAACACCAAACTCTTTGCATTCCAGTCCCTGGTTCTCAGACACAATTCATATTGTATCCATCTGGAAAAATGAGTCACTTGGTTTTTGGGGACAAGGAACAGATTTTTATTGTCAGTACTTCCTAAAGAGAACTCGAAGAAGAAAAAAACATCACTCTTCCAGAAATTCCATTAGTTTAAAAAACACTACTGAGGTGCTATCATAACTTTTAGTTTAAATAAATAAAAAAGGCATTGTAATAGAGTACAACAACACTCATGTGCAATTAGCAACACTTTATTCTTCATTCTGCATGGTGACTTAAAAAAGGTTAAGAAATCCTTCTGAAATAACAAGACAATGGAGTTCTTTTACAATAAATGTCATCTTTTTCGTTGCATTGGAAGAACAGAATTTTCACAATTTTTAACCAAAACAGAAAGAAGAAATCTTATTCCCAATACTACTGATAGCACAAAAGTGCACACACGTGTACCCAATTTACATCTTCTTGATAATCCAATTGAAATTGGTGGTACCACATGTATGTCTACAGCTAGGCAGGTAAGTAAGGAAGCCACTGAACTTTATTACCCAGCTGCCCCTCCCCAAAACCCAGACCACTAGCCCTTTCTGCACACGCTCCCCCACCAGCTCCATTGTATGAGATAATGCTATGCAACTCCACATTCATTTTTCATTATTTTATGCTAAATCTTTGCAAAACAAAGAGGGAAATTCACTCGTCTGTAAAACAGTAACAATGCAGAGAGAACGGAGATGAACTTCTCTAACTTTCTGTCTGCCTACTCACTTCACTCTCAGTCTACTACTACTAAAGAGAAATATTTTGCTATGGTGTAGGCAAGGACCATCCTTACTGAAGAGTAACACCTGGAAAGAAATTGAACTGACCTCTCAGAAAGCAGAGCTCTACTTTAGCCAGTTTAAAGACCACACAAACTGAAGAGCTGTTTAGCAAGCTTGAACAATGGGGGTTTTTTAGTTTAAGATATGGAAGAATGAAAAGTTACTATGTATTGAGATTCCAGTTGAATTTGTTTGCAGCAATGCTGGCATGTGCTAGCAGAGTTCCCCAAAAAGACTCTCTTTGAGTGTTGTTGAGAATTTGGATCTCAGTGTCAGAAAATATTTCATCAGGTGCTTTATAGAAAGTTAAGACATGAAATTTGGGCTTTGTGGAGCCTGAAGAATAAATTCCCAAACCTATTTCAATCATCTTCCTTCAAATGTGAGAGAAAAGAGAAAGAGTCAGGTAAATTTTAAAAACAAAGGAATTAAGTTATGCTCTTTGTAAAAAGCTGAAGACCACTACAGGGAAAGGAATTTAATGACTACCCAGAATAAACAGACCACCATCTTACTGATCCCTTTATTTTTTTTTATGGCAACAGACTTTCAGGTGGAGGACACATATGAAAACTTACAAAAAAGTATCTCCAAGCATGTGCCTGTTCTTCTCATTAATGCTTCACCATTTCAGTGCCTGCAAGTAAATACACATGTTCCTAACCCTCTAAGAAGTTAAGAATCATATGCAGAGAAAATATGAATCACATCAGAAACATCTGAACAGCTTGGAAAACATGATTATACCAAGATATTAAAATTTGAAGACAAAACTCCATAATGCTTTCAAGCACCTATTAATCATACTATTGTTCTAAAGTGAGACATCAGGATAGACTTATGTAGCAAGTACATAAACAATTACACCCAGGGCTGCTGTGCCCTCTCTTGCGAGATAGATTTTCCACCCCATTAAAACCAGTTCTGCAGGCAGAGGAGCCTGCACTTCTGACTTAATGTGCAATATTTTGTTGAAAGAGCTCTGAATAAATGCTAATAATCCCTTTCACTAACAGTTTGACAGGGTTCCATATTCAAAGCAAACTCTGTGGTTTCACTAGGAGGTTAAACACCTAGGAAAACTAAAAAGTTTTTAAAGAAAGGCTTTGAAATTCATCTCGGCACCAGGAGAATTTTAAACTTGCTACCTTTTGTCCTAATTCTCTGCACTTTAGGGGAGAAGTTACATGTTGGGACAATACCATCACACATAATGTATTTATTTCACATAGTAATAAAAATGTACATGGCTGTAGGTAGCATGCGCAGACTTGAGATTTCCAGCCACACTGCCAGTGGCTGCTGTATCTTCACTGCTCTTGAAGATGCTTCACTGATCTCTTCTAAACTGACCAGCATTACCCATAGCTATGTGAAGGGCTACATTTTCTCTTAAACACTTAGAAAGTCTATTACTATTATTATTATTATTATTATCGTTATTGGGCCAGTAAACCCAGATAGAGAGAATCCCTCATGTAAGCCACAAGACTGAAAACACTTCCCAACCAGTTTGATAGCATCAAGTCTATAAAACAACAACTTCTCTAGAAAAAATGTTTTCTTTGTCTTTTTTGTTTGTTTGTTTACACTTCTGTATAGCACTGGTTTTATCAATTGATTGCCTTCAAATTCACAAAATTTACCAGACAGTATCAGATGAGCTTCTCTAGTCCATTTGCTGGTCATCAAAAGGAAGCATGTAAGTATATCAAAATACCTATAGCAACTTTAGAAGTGCAGGTTTCTTTAGTACAACTGCCTTTCAGGTGGTGGTAACTGTGAAACAAGAAAAGGTTTTGCTTGCTTGTAAAGCCCTGAGAATTATTAAGTCTGCAGCAGAGAAGTATTGGTTTTAAGTCAATACAGAAGTGAAAGAAAAGAGCAAGTTGATGTTTGGTGGTTGCTTTTCTGAGGAAGAGGAAGGAAAAGGAAAAAAGCTATAGAAATCGGCATTTCCAAGATAATACCCCAGTGAAAATAAGTCTTTATACGTAAAAAACCACCACAGTCCTTCTGAAGTCAATCACACTATTTCCGCTGGCTTCCCAAAATAAATCACCAGTGAAAATTTCCAGCACAGGATGCATGGCATGCTTATGAAATACAGTATTGGCAATACTATGTACTTCAGCATGAAGGGCTAATATCTGCCACATGACTGAAACACCATCAAATTTACACAAAACCAAAACCAGAATTTATATTCTCTTGTTTCTCAAAATAGGCAAAAGACAACTAAACAATCACAGTTACTAAACAACTACAGCTACATATACGCAAACTATTCCCTCAGGAATAATGTTTTCTCAAAATCATTAACTTACTGAGTATACTAAGAATTCTCGGTTACTAATTACATCAAGATTTTCTTTTTTCTTTGCAAAAGCCAATCTGAGACAACAAATTAGAAGATTAGGCAACCCAGTTATCTATCAACTTTTTTCTGAAGTGACTTTGCCAGCACACCTTAGGCAATTGTAAGGAGAGATTTTAAAGAGATAAAGGGATCAAGAATGGAGAAAAGTCTTGCTATAAATTTATTCTTCGCTAACTAGTGAATGTTTGCAATGATCCATTTCATTCTTTGTGTCAATGGTCTGCCCCCATTCAATGTTCTGAGACACACATAGGCAGAAGATTAACAGGAATAAATCTTCTGCAGCCCTAGAGATGGATTTCAGTTCTACAGAATGAAGCCAGCTTCTTCCAGAACTGGAAAACAATGACGGTTCTTCAAGGACAGAACATCTAATTAGCAGATATTAAGACAGATCGTTCATACTCTTCAGCTGACTCTAAATGAACTACTAACAGGAATATTTGATGAGGGAGGGATAAATTAAGTTAATATACATCAGGATTTTTCCTCAGTGCATCACATGTTACAAGCACTAGACATCTATAGAAATCAGTATATTCTTTAGGTCTCAAAGCCTACTGCAATAAAAGGATGCTTAACATTTTTCCTCCTCCATTCACCTCACTCAGCTCTGGACCATGAAATAAAGTGACCTGGAAATAAATTATGAACATCTGAGCACTCAAAGGGCTTATGAACATCTGCACCACAAATCCCTACACAAACCTGCATGTTATTTGAACTCTGCTCATACAGCTTCAGACTCAAGTGTGCTACAAAAGCTTGGCAGTGAAGTCAGTACTAGTTAGTCTGCTATTCATCAAGTCCAAGCCAGTAGAGTAAGAATTTTAAATATTATAAGAATCAAATCCCTGAAACGACAAGTGTTTCGCTAACCAAAGAAAAATAATTATGCTGTATTGGTTCAAAGGAAATAAACTTCATTTGCTACTCAAGGGGCCATAATGTGCAGCACAAAGTACTGACAGAGGAATAGTTACTCTGACTGGAAAGGCAGGTAGGGATGGGCTCTCCAAGACCAGTCAATCAGTTCAAATCATCAGAATTCTCCTGTAAATGGCCTAATAAAATTAAAGATACAGCAACCTCAGTCCACAGACTTATTTAAGCTAAACTACTAGACAAGTTTAGTGAACAAGAAGCCATGGGTAGCAAGGTCTTTGCCTGAACACTAAGCATGTCTAAATAATTAAAGCATCTTTTGCCAGTTACTACCTGCAAAACTGGGGGCATGAGCAAGACATCGACACTGAAAGATGTACTTCCATAGGGTATCCCTGGAGTGATTCCTGGTGCACATGCTAGAAGTGAGAGCAGAGTAAGGCTTCATGTTTGTTCACCACCACACAGACAATCAGGTGATCATTAGTCATGGCTAAATTTCAACTGGAAGCACATGGTTTTGTCTGCCACTGGAAGCACATGGTTTTGTCTGCTAAATAAAGTTGGAGGAAGGACTAAGTACTCTTCATGTCATGTCTTAAGGTGCAGAACAATATTGCCAAGTACCTACTCTTCAATCTCTTCTGCAATACAATAACAAATTATTCACAGAACGTACTGTATATTCTGTGGTGTGCAATGTAACAGCTAGATATTATTAACATAAGACAGTGAAAATTAATTACATTTTCACAGAAGAGAAAAGAAATAGCTTTGTGCTCATAAAACAGACCAGTCTGATGCTCAGCTTTGAGAAGCCTACCTTCTGCACTGCTCTGGATCGCTGTAGGAACCACTGTGCCAGCTATGCCCAAGACAATTACTCTCAGGCCTAGAAAGCACAAATAGAGACCAAAGCAAGATGTAATGATAAATATGATCTCACAAAAAAATTGTTTCCAGTACCTGATTTTCTATGGCCTTTCTGTTTTTCGGATCGCTAACAATTGAGAGCTGCAACTCTGCCATCTTTTTCATTTTGCCATCCATGTCAATCTTCTGGAAGAGACTCTTGGTTTGATTTTTCAGCAGCCTGACAGTGTCCTCTTTCCCAAGTTTCTTCGCAAAGAGGGAAGCACAGGCTGAATGTATGGCAGTAACCCAGTTTTCCAGATCCGTCTGGCTTGTCGCCTGTGAAACCAATCAATGGTGCAACGTCATGAGCAGATAAGAGAAAAAAAAAATCAACAGCTCTAGGACATGAAGTGCTCGAAGGGTTCACTATCATGTTAGGCACTTTATCTTGACCAAGAGAAACAAGGTTTTTTTTAGAACTGTGTAAATAAAAGAAGTGTGAGATTTTCCTGCGCTCAATCATGACTTGTCTCCAGCCTTCGGTTTCTGCTTCTTAGACCTGTGAGGTCTGAAAGCCCCAGGAGCAAAAGAGCCACAGAAGCTGTGGGAAAGATGTGACTTGCATTTTTCATCCCTCCAGATAATTAAACTCTACCAGATATCAAAGACAAACCTTCACTGCTGCAACAGCAGAAAAGATTTTATATGTGAGATTCTGAAGAGAGGTAATTGCTTACTTAAAAAGTGCCAAGTTAGTGGAGAGGCAACATTGAGGTAAAGAGAATGCAATCTGCACAAAGTATCTCTGGAGATATGTACAAGTGTGCCTATGAATCAATGTATTTCTATGCAGGCAGTTCCATATAATACTGTTCTTTATTAACATTTCCAGTGGTGCACTTGAGCAGCCAAGGTATTTTGATTATTTTTAGCTCTCTTTCTTGAGTACCTTGCTCAAGCAAACTCTCTGTGGCCAGCAGATTCAGGGTTGAGCACACCATTCTGTAAGGGTGTACTGCTAATGGACATGAAAAAATCTGATAATAAAGTTGGTTTTCTGGAAGCTTGTGATCAACCAGGTACCCAGAGTTTCTTGCAGATTTGTGATCCCTGTTCTTTTTGTTTCTGAACCATAACTGACTGAGCCAACTGGTGTAATACATGAAGTTGTATCATACATTTAATATTATAATAGTGTAATGCAACAGTGCAGTTGTGCTATTATTTTTAAGTCAAAGGCACAAATACGATGTGCATTTGTGCGTATACAATCATATACATACATGTGTAGAGTCACAAACACATCCTAAAATGGAAACAACCACGAAGTTATGCATGCATCCTGTTACCTGAAATAGGTAGACATCTCCGAAAGAATTGCTGAGACAGAACACATTTTCTTTCTTGGGATGTTCTGGAACAGACTGAACTATACTGTCTTCTGCAAACAGGGCGTATCGAGGCAAACTGCTCTGCTCCATTGAGTTCCTTCCATAGGTCTCATAAAACAGTAGAGTACAACCTTTTACAGTTCAGAGGGACAAAAATACATAAGGAGAAAGTAAGTCATCGATTTCCCAACACTACATTAATGTTTTTTTGAATTAAGACCCCCTTCAGAGACAGGGAACAGCAGTTCCGCTCCTCTTCCGAAACAGACAAAATTGGAAGATCTTCTACACAGAAAAACAGGCAAAGTTAATGATGAATTTGCCAAGTGAAAGTTGAAATAGACATCTAATAAGGACACAACAAACATCTATGGAGTTAATAAATAAATCAGGACACCTCAACATGGAAGCATCCAAGGGTCAGGGTAGGATGGGGTTTGAGTAATCTGGTCTAGTGAAAGATGTCACTGCCAAAGGCAGGGGAGTTGGACTAAAGGTCCTTTCTGACCCACAATATTCTATCAATAAACTCAGCCTATTAAAATGTTAAGGCATGTAGAAGAGATTAATTCCTGCTTAGTTAAATCAGCTTTTGTGTTTTTTTTATTAAATTGAACCAACTCTCTCATAACATCCACTTAAGAAATCTTTGTATTTATCGAAAAGATTTGCAGAATCTTTTGTCTTCTACAACATGCTTAGTGAATAAATTTAAACCTGATTTCCTTGAATCTAGCTGAAAATTGGAGACTCAGACAATTCTGAGTAATTTAAAACAGTTTAAAAGGACTGAGTTTGAGCATGTTCAGTCTTGTAAATCGTGTAATATCTAAGGTATGAAGCTTGCATCCAGAAAACAAATTTCATCCTTGATGATGACAATCCTGAGTGTAACAAGCGGAATTACTTGTAGAGGACAGCGGAGGAGACTTGATCCCAGCAGAGGACACTTGATCCTAGCCCACAGTAGTATGACTACAGTGCCATGTTGCCTTTGGCAGTGAAGCTGGCTCAGGAAAGGCCTGTCCCCTCCATCCCTGACAGCTTTTCCTTCCTGCCTCATGCTATAACCCACTGTCCTCTGAGACGCATCAATTTGCCTGTTCAAGGGGTCATGGACTGAACTGCACTTCTAAAATACCATTACAAAGGGAAACAGATATCAGGGATCTCTGATCAAATCACCTGTTGACTGAAAATTTTTTAGAGTAAGGAATCTAATACATAGAAATACCTCTATACTACAAAAGTGCACCTTTTCATATTACTGTCCACAGTGACTGGCCGAATATTTTGGGTAAGAACAAATCCTATAGAGTTGGTCCTATCTTTTCCCTTGGGCAGCCCTCACTTTACCTTCTTTATGCCACTGAAACACTTGGAGATCTCTGCAGTTGGAAAAAAAGACATGGTCTGTTACACTCTGCATATCAGAAATGGCATTTGAACACAACAGGGCAAACTAAACCAACAAAACCAAGTCTTCCCTTGTATTCAGCAGCAGCAGCAACATACAACCACTTCCATTTCTGCATTTCAGGAAAGTGCATTTAAGTTCTACTTTAATCTCCCATGTTTCTCCTATTTGCTCTAATTGAAGATAAGTCATATTTTATCCTGAGAGTTTATATGTAAATAAATTAAAAATTTTGAAGGTCATGCAGGTATGCTTGGGTGTATGGCACCCCAGGTATATCTTTGGGTCAAGTCCAGTGATCCCTGGAAGCAGCTAGTTTCATAAGCTCTGTCAGACCCACTGGGACTGATTATTGTCTAAGTATTTTAATTAAAACTTGAACATAAGGGGGAGGGCAACAGGAAAGCAATTTCCCTTGTTAAAGTAAACTAATTGGACAGGACAGATGGAAAAGAGAGTTCTTCTTGGTACATGGTTACTATTCAGGCTCAGGTCTTGGTGGCCCTGAAAGTGGAAGCAGAGGCCTCAGGACATGTATGCTTTTAAGTCTGGCAGGTAACCAGATGGTTATAAACCTTCTGCATATTTATAATTAAACACATCTCAACAGAGTGCAAAGAAACATGCTGTTCTCCATTTACATATGTGGCTATTTTAAGTCATGCTTTAAAATATCTTGGCTATTTAAACTTCAAGATCAAATTAAATACAGATTTATTCAAAAACCTGTATAAAGAGAACCAAAGCAAGCTCCTTGATCTTGATATAGCATATTATGAAAACAGAAGTATGCCTTGATATCCAGACAGGCAAGTTTATTTTGGCATCAGAAGTCTCCACATGTCAATAAAGGTAAGAGATCAAGGAAATGAGGAATGCATATTTAAAACAGCCAACAAAGTGGAAGAGACTCCTTACTATGAATGCAGCCATATCAACCACTGAAGTACAAAGCATTGTATCTAACGCTTAAAATCATAGAAGTTAATAAAGGTTTTTACAAAGAATTTTATTATTCCTTTTTTGCATCTGTGGAAATTCAGGTAGTAACTTGTTCAAGGTCAACAATAAGCCAATTTTATAGCAAAAAAATGAACATGAAGCACCTAAATTCCTTGTCAGAGCCTCATTATCCCAAACATGCACAAACTACTAGTATGTAACATATTTCAGTTCAGAGTTTTGATAGGATTCTTTAGAAACTGAATTTTAGAAGATGCAGATCAAGCTATAGTCATACTCCCTAACACAAACGCACACAATAAGAGGGTAGAATTCAGGTACTGATTTTCCCTTTGTATACACTGCTTGTAAGCATGAATCATGCTATCTGATGATCAGGGCAAGTGATTTAAACTGTTAAGCCTGCCTACATTTTGATCCTTTGATAATAAGTCTCTGAATTATTAGGCAGAATTGCCTCATTCTAGCAAGTTTGCTTCTTTTACATCAGCACTATCAAGGACAACATTACCAGCACTTCTTGTTTGCTGTTCATTTTTCTTCAGGTCTACACCCATGCACAATTTTAAAAAGGGCAACCTGTGGGAAAGTTGTTATTTTCTCTCCTCTAGTCCCAGATAGGATAGGAAATTATCAAGTTTGATCATTTCCTTACTCATTAATTTAGTATTATATTTACTGAAAGGCAAATCCTTTGGATGCAATTCAAAATTTAAAAAAAGGCCTATGATCTCACACATTAAATCTCCCTTCCTCCCCACAATAGACATTATTTTCCTTCTCACACTTCCTGACACCTGTACACTTCTTGCAGCAGCCTCTGAGCCATAAATGAAGTGCAACAATCACACCTGCAGCAGCCCCTTTGAGTGGATTCCCTTTCCATCGGGTTGTTTTCACAACAGAAGCAGCTGCAGTAGATGGGAAGCTGGGCATGCCAAAAGCCAGAGGGGATTGGTATTGCTGGGAGCAGGGAAGGTGAAAGACCGCCCAGGGAAAGGAGGGAGACCTGCAAGTCCTGGGAATGGTCCATGGCAACTATGCCTTGGGTACCACAGGGCTTTCCCTGCTGCTGCTTCAGCTTCCTCTGCTCTGAACCACACACTTGTCTGTGTAAATGCTCTGGCACAGGGAGTTCACCTCTTCATTATATTGCAACAGAAAGCCCTAGAAATGAACTAAACATTTTTACACTAACCTACCCCATCTTTAGGTAGATTTCATAGCAGAGCCTAAGGAACTGTGTGTCTGTAACAAGGAATTGGGCACCAGTGACTTCTCCCAACCCTTAAATTTGGTCTTTGACTTCCAAACATCCGAAAGCATCTTCTAAGTCCCCAATCTGATGTGAATACACAAACTAGGAAGTCAGAGAAAACAATCCCCACTATGGTATGAAACACAAGGCTGCACACGCAATCCCAAAGACATTGAGCAGCATCTCAGTTCAGTGGGCTGCTTAGGCACATGCTCCACTTCAAGTGGTGGGTAGACCTTGTAAAGTTAGGTGTGATTTTCTGATTTTCTGATCCCCCTAAACCCGCTAACAGAAGCCAGCATGCATGAAGTGCTGCTGAGACACGATGGAAAGAACTGCTGCTGCCAAGGTGAAGGATCAACGTGGTGTTTTACCTTTGAGTGTGACCCAGTACTGCTTCCACTTCCGTCGTGTGACCAGCTCCAGCTTCTTCTCCTTCTGTAGGGTCACCAAGGGTTTGAAGAAAAGCCACCCTGCCTTGCGCACCACTCCTTGCTCTTTCTCATACAGCAAATCCAGCTGCTCCAAGGAACTAAGGGACTCGCCACTGGAGTCTTCTGTTTCCGACGAGGTCTCCGTATTCTCCAAGTTCATCCTGCTCATCTCCAGCTCTCGCATGAAGTTCTCATAAATGTTCTGCCTCAAGGCATCACTGCTGACTGCGTTGGTGGACTCACTTCTCTGGGACAGGACATGGCTGGAGCCAGGAGACCACAGTAAAGTAGAGAGCTGTGATGGTGCCAGTGTGTCCGTATTGAAGTTGTCCATTCTGCTGTCAAAGTATTCACTCCCATCTTTACACTTTGGCTCCTGTGCATAAAAGGAATTTATCTGCAATCAGTCACTAGAGCTATGATCAAAAGACACACCTCATTTGTCCATTAAATTTGTTTCATGTTTAGCCACTTCCAGTTCCTTCATCTTTTCACCATTACATCATAGCCTTTGCCTCAGCCACTGACTCCAGCACTGCTACCATGCAGCTTTTTCAGCAGAACCCCATTAAACCCTAACCAGTAAGTCTGAGCACTTTGGTAATTCCGGCACCTTTGAGTAATCTCAAATTTCAGTAGAAACTACTGGCTGAAACCTGAGGTACTCCAGGAGACAACTTCATCCTCCATCTGAAACCCAGGCATCATGGCTTACATTTGTCTGAGTACAAGCAGGAACAGTATCATGACAGGTTTTTTTATTATTATAGGGTTTTCGATACTTTGGTGCTATCACATTTGTGCAAGGTGGCTAGGTTTAGCTTGAGCACAGCAAGGCTGATTTTAACCTCCACTTTCTATTTGTCACACAAACTGTGCATAACCAACAAAAAAAAGGCCAAAAGTTGAGAATATTTTAAGCTTGTTAGTATTGATCAATTGACTAAAATCTAATCTAAAACAATATGTGATTTAAAAAAAGAAAGACATGCTTGCTGACTGGCATAAATCCAGTCTCCACACTGCAGAGCTGTGTATTTTCTGAGTTGCTGGGAACACCCCGAGAGCTTCATCATCCCATCAAGCACTGACAGGCCTTTCTCCTAATTGCACTGTGCAACTTCATCCCTTGGATTGAAAGAGCTGGCCAATTTCATTTGAAATAATCAGGCCTGATGGTATGACTTCAACTTTGCCTTTGATATGGATGCTAGAGTAGGCCCATTTCTTGCCGCTGCTTGTCAACGTGGGACTTTGTTGGCAGATTGGACCTCTTCTCTCTTAAGCCTTTCCAAATAATGTCCCAACTCTCCCAGGCTCCAGGGATGGACAGGTATTTTCCTACTACCCAAGACAGAGCTCCTTGCACTACCTTCACAGTTGAGAACCACACCACCCATCCTAAGAAGCCATTTATTGTCTTCTGAACTCAAGCGTTGCCAATGCTATTTAAAAGAAACCACAATTTAAGAACATAAAACACAAAAGACGTTGCCTTTTGCAGTAAAAGTGTGAGGGAAGAAAAAAGAAGAGATTGCAATAAACGATTCGAGAAGTGAAGCTATTAGCCTCGGTAATAATAAAGCCATTATACTTTCAAGTTTAGACTGTCTCTCTAAAAGCATTTATTTTCTCACAGACTACTGTACTAAGAACAAAGTAAATAAACATTGGTCTCCTGTGAGCTGTTCTCACCAGCAGCTTTGAAAACAACTACTTTTTTGTTTCTTTGCTTCTTACTTGAGGCTCTTCAAAACTGCAGAGGAAAGGCTGTGCTGCATTTTGATAGCATCAGGACCTCTGGTGTTGTGGCCAAGACTGGGATAGCACACCCTCCCGGGTGAGGCCAGGCAAATCACTTTTCCAGCAGCAGGACACTGCTGCCCGTGGCCTCACAAAAGCCAGTTTGAACTGAAACCCACATTCCCTTCTAGTACATTGAACTTAAAGTCTGGCTTTTCAGATTACTGTTTGGTGATCCAATTCTCCTGCTAAAAGAGCACCTTCCTCAAATCTTCTTGCAGAGTGTTAATCAGTGTTGTCCAACAGAAACTCCCTAAACATCAATAGTTGAGCTGGCTTTAATATGGTAAAGGGAGGAAGATCAGCACATGGGGTGGCAAACCAGGATATAATCCTGCATGTAATGCATTTATGCCACAAGTGACTGTAGAACACGGATCGTACAACTGTGCTGGCAATCTGCATTCCAGTGGGAAACTGAAAGCTTTCTCCACCCTTGTTTTAATTACTGTCACTGTACTTGTGTGCCAAAATCCAGCATTTTAATTGTTTGACTATTCTCCAGGAAGTGCTAAAGTCCCCTAGAAAACATCAGCATACAGCTTATTAAGAATATGTATTTCTTTCAGTCCCGAAGCACTAGTAAGAGGCACAACACAAGGCAAATACATAGAAGGAGTCTGTTGTGAAGACACATCACTGGAATAACAAACATTAATGAAAAGGGTGGGATGCAACCTGTCAATGACCAGCCACTGCCCAAATCCTATGTTTTTTCCTCACACACAGAAAGGGTAGGAATGAGGAAGTACCAGAGTACAGAAAATGGATGAAGAGTCTAAAATGAATATATATACTTCACCAGGACAACATCACTTATATTTTTCTTTTCTTAAAGGACTGAATTGGGAGAGTCAGGCAGACTCTGTTGGCTCTTGGAAGCTGTCGTTGTAGCAATATCTGCCACCACTGAAAAGGTTTGACCTCAGTCGCTGTTCCAGGTGGTCTCCCTGCCAGGCAACTTTCTGCTGGTTTTTGCTCTGTTGAATCTAGTGATGATAGAAAACTACCACTGTTTCTGCTCAGCTGCATTCAGGGAGATCTCTCAATGTTTGAGATATACTCTGCAAAAGATAAAGTGGCTAAGATACCAATTAGACAAAGTGACGCATGTAATAATTAGCTGTAAAGAACAGCACAGGAAACAGTGCAGCCTGCTGCATTCATCAGGACCCCAGCTAAAAGGAGAACCTAATACCAGTTTTCAAGTCAAATAAAGCGAGGTTGACTCAATGTACTTATCTTTTAAATTCTCTTTACACCCCACTTCAGGGCTCTGGCTTATGAAGTCATAAAATTTCAGATATGATTCCTGAAGTGAGGCTATTTTACTTAATTGAAGAACCTTTCTTCAGTAGCTGTTTCTGGTGGCTGGATTTTCATTTTACAGAGCATTTGCTAATTTTCTCCATGTTAAAGAGTTACACAGAGTTTACACCACCACCTTTAGCAGTACCTGGCTGTGCAGCAAGTCTATGTAAATTCTGCCCACAGGCCTCACATATATCGCTCACACACAGTGTATCATGATACAGCATCACCCCAATGCCATTTCAGCATGGATTAAACTAAATGAAGATGTGTTCTGCAGCAGAGTACCAGTGATGTATTGAGGGAACACCTTAGGACACCCTCATGCAAGGAAAGCTACGTCTTAGAAAAGATGACTGCAAGTCTTGATGCAAGGCCATTATTAGAATGGCAAACTCGATTCCAGGATACATCAGATCAAGTCAGACATAAGGAAACACCCAAATAACTGGATGGGGCATAGCCAAGGACTCCTCTGGAATATCCCATATGCAAATTTGTTTGTGGATGATTTAAAACAGGTGTGGAGGAAGGGTGCCAGAATGAAAAGGAAATAGACTTCCAACCTTAACACAGGAGACCAAGGAGCATCTGCATAGCACCACGAATGCAGGCCAAGAAAAGACACCATTTCTCCCTTTAAATAAATCATAACAGATTAAAAATTGGAAAGAATAACTAATGTAGCAGGCAATACTAACATCAGAACAAACTGGCTGGGACTACAGTTACTCTGCCAATTAGCAAACATTGAATAAGAGTGTCCGGAAAGAGCCTTCGAGATGGAGAAAAGCCTACCTGTACTTAAGCTGCAATTTGTTCACAAAGGGGATTAAACTCTACTGCCTTTCTAGTGTCAAGGGTCTGGCCTCAATATCTCATGCCTGCACCTCCCGGGCCTGCGCTCCCATGAAGCAGGGCCTTGGCTGATTTGTTTCCACTGGGGCAGCTGGGGGGACTACCCAGCCACCACCGGCACTTAGGCCCACTTATAGGGAAATATTCCAGCTTCCACCTACGTTCAGCCCAAGTGACTCACAGCCAGTCATTACTAACATACGGAGGAAGGGACGCGTTGTTCAGAGCAAAGCACAGATGCTGCTCGCATCTGAGATGAAGTCGCACAAACAGGGACCAACCATCTGACAGATCAGAACCATGCACGACACTTCTGTGTTTTTAAGCTAAAGGACCTGGTAAGAGTATAAGCATTACCAAACTAAAATACAGCAACCCCTAAGAGACATGGCAGGTTACTCAAAGTGTGAAAGATGGAAAGGAACCAATCAAGCCACACAAGGAACTGCAAAACTATAAAGCATTCACTACCTCCCTCTTACCCTTCCTGTCGCTGGATACTTGTCTGATTAAAATCAATGACTAACCATTTCCTATGCCTTTTTCTAAGAAACAACCATTTTTGGAGCTAGGGCTGTTTTCCTTCTACCAGAATCTGATTCAAGCTTGATGCAATCTCGCCGGCCAAATTTCCTTACTGTGTCTGAAGTCAGTTCACTGCACAGTGAATTCAAAACAGCTATGAAGTGCGCACCACAAATGCCATTCTGAAAATGTCATAACTAAGTAATACATAGTAAAGGTCTGGGATGCAGAAATCATATGTAAAGCCTGGCAGTAAAATCCAGAACAGCCACAGATGTTGAAATCAGTGAAGAATCCTGGAACACAGCATTGAGGCTCTTCAGTGATTCCAGGTTTTTTTGCCCTCTCTTTCACAGCTGAGTAAGAAGGTGAAAAGACAGCGTCTCATAAAGCACATGAGCACCAACTCACCAAAGAAGTGATCCAAATAAACAGCTTTCATTTTCATTTACCAGTTCTGTAGCCCCCAACTAGGATGCACACCAGCAAACCTTACGCTAACCTCATTTCTGAGCCTAAGGGTCTCTCAGAGTTTTACATTGCAATGACAGATGCACATGGTTAAGCACAATACCTGTCTGAATTTCCAGCACAGGAGACAGCATTTGCTCTACATGGCACATAAAGCATGTGTTATGATCTACTGCTTAGCTGCTGCCTAAGTTGCAGAAGTGGGTGTTCCCTTCACTCTCTGCTAACTTCTGAAGTGGCCAGCACATCAATGTTGCTGAAGGGGAGCATCCTTCATTTAGGGAAGCACAGTGACTGTTCTTGTATGAGAAACACCAGGGAAGATACAGGAAACAAAAAAAAAAAAGAAGAAGGNTCCAGAAACAGTCTCATCTCAGCTTGCAAACTCACACACAGAGACCAGGCACAGTCTGGTATTTAAAGAGCAAATTCTGGGGCCTGCAGCTAGAGATGAGAATTTCATTCCTGACCACAGGCATCCTAAATTCCTATTAATGGGATTAGTCTTAAATTCTTCTAAAGAAACATCCCTTCCCTCCCTCTTGCTCTCCCCTCCCATCTCCTTCTTCATACTACCATCTCCCAGTGAGCCAGATGGCAACTCAAGTTTTTCCATCTGGTGAACTAAGCTGACACATAGGAAGGAGGAGGTTGCTCCGTGTAATGCCTTCGGAGGAGATGGAGGCAGAACGAGCATCTCTGGTCAATACAGCTGCTTCCCTTGCTAGACATGGATGGATAGCAAAAAGTGAGTGGTGAAGCCAATAAAACAGACAGGGAACATCTGCAAAGGTAGTTAAAATGTCCTCCTTCTACTGCTCCATCCACACTCTTCAGATCATGTATGCTAATTCACAGCATATATAGAGAGAGAGGTTGTATTTTCATATTTGAAATAAAAAGAAAGTTTAAACCCAAGTCACTTTTCAAGTAATGCAACAATTTCAAAAGAAAATTCACAGAGATATTAGGCTGCAAAGATTGCAGTTAACTTAGCTGGTGATAAAATAGGAAAATAGGAAGGGAAAATTTGCACAAAATAATGTGTATCTTTTTCTGCTGCTGACATTTCAGACAGCACCAGGGACACAGTACTCCTCAAAATTCCACAAATTACTAAATGACACAAGCAAGTAATTATCCTGCAAGAAAGACAAACATCATACAATCACTATGCTTATAAGACGAATCTAAAAACCAACTTTCAGACTTTTAGGCTGGGGTTTGTACATACCTGCAGCTTCCTTTTCTTCCTTGAAAGACTTCCCGTCCAGTCACTGATGCGTCGCATTCGGTTCTTTAATGTGTCCTTCTTGGATGCATCCTCACTGAGGGGCTTAGACTTTCTGCACGGGAGTGTGTAGGAGGTGTAATGTGCAGGACTTCCCTGCTCTACCCTGGAGGGAACATCAATGTCTGAGGCAAACGAGACACGGTTGCTTAGGCTACCAGGAGTGTCAATATATTCATCAGACAGCCTGATCCCAGGTGGAGGAGTGCTTTCCAAGTTTGTATCCTTATAGAGATCTCGGAGTGAGGAAAGAGATGAACTTTGGTTGAAGGACTTCTTGTTGTCGCTTGCTGGGAAACTGGCATGAATGCTTGTATCTGGAGTGCTCCTGGTCAAATATGAACCATCCAGCTCATTGATATCCCCAGCATTTCCCCAGAGAGAATCATACCATGAAGACTCAGAGCTGAGGGAGCTTCCTTTGCTAGACCGAAGCCTTGAATCGGTAGGTGACAGACGATGGCTTGAAGAACAGTCTGCACTGGAGTTCCTCCTGACATCAAGCAGGTTATTTGGCTTAGATTCCAAGGCAGGAGAATACCTCAGCAACTGCACTGGCCCACTGGACTCCTCGGTTGGTACCTTGCTGTTGTTGCTGTTGTGGAACTCAACCCTCAAGCAACCGTCCAGCTTCCCCAGAGTTTTAATGAGAACTTTCGGACTCCTCCTGTCCTCTGATGGGGAGGCTGATGCAAGACTCTCATTCTTTCCATAGCAGTTTAAAATGTGGCCATTGCATTCTCGAGAGGCAGCATGATTACTTCCAGCTTGGAGGCCAATATAGTGGAAACCATTCTCCGGCAAAAACACTGCATTATTCCCTTGGCAGTAGTCCCCTGAGGCATTTGTCCTGTGTTTGGCATGGACATTGCTTTTGGAGACCTTCATCACAGTGTCACCAAGCCTAGAGGAATAGGGCTGACTACTCTTGAAGTGTGAAAGGCAGCTTCTGGCAAGGGACCTCGATTTGTAGTTTGAGCCACTGCTGGTATGTCCCCATCCATGCATAGAGCAAGACTTTTCATCTTTAGCATGAATGCTGCGAATTTTCAGAGAGCAAGGCTTCTGCTTGGCACCAGCTGTAGTAGCAGCATGATTTTTTGATCCCTGAAGACTGTATTGGCTTTCTGAATTCCCCATTTTCCACTAAATTAAGAAGAGTTTCATTAGAAACAATGGCTAAAAGACAGAGCAAAAAATAACAGGCCATTTTTACCCTTTACACAGGAAAACGCCTACTTAAAAAATGATATTAAACAATTGTTTCAAAAAAAAAGCCATTAAATAGCCATGTACAACATTAAATTCATAACTGAACTTATTTTAGGGGCAAGCTAGGAAAGCCTATTTTCTCTATGGTTCATTACCCTTCTGTTATAAAGCTGGAATCCTACTCCATTGAAATCATGTCAACACCTTCCTCCACCCACACCCTTGGCAACATCCTTTTCTTATAACTTACAAAATCTCTGGCTCCCAAGAACAATGGCATAATGAAAGGGAGACAGCAAGATAATCATAACTTAGATGTAAAGTGAACTGTACTTTCAGAGAAATGCCTTCTGCCAGCAGACAAGCCCACTGCAGTTTCAGCTTGACTGATTTCTGTGCAACCAAGTGTTGCCTCAATAAAATGTTCAGTAAACCCCAGCTATGTGTTTAAATGGAGCTAATCTAGGAGAAAGAAAAAAAAAAACATGCCAAAAATCAGACAAAAAATAACTTGGTTAGCAAATAGCCTCATCTTCCACTACAGCACAAAACTGCATTATGTTCATTCAGCTCAGCACAGTTTGATAGTTCACTTAGTAAAATGCTCTTCAGCTTTTCACAGTGTTTGCAGTGAATAGCACACACTGGAGCAGTTAAATTTCCCCACTGAGGTGACTGAAGATTTCAAATCCACATAAATTGCACCCCAAAGTAAAAAAGATCATTCTGTTCTTTTTGTTACTCAGAATGAATCTCCAGTGTTTGTAACGTACAGAAACAACACCAAAATGCTTTTTCCATCGCCACTATGCTTCTTTACTCGTCGTATCTCAGACTATCACCCGGAGGAGGATACACAGCTGCTTCATTAAAATTTCGTGAAAATAAGCCACTGCAAAAGCACAATCTTGTCTTCTAGAGTTTGTATGTTTTAACATCCCTACTTCAAGCCCTTAGCACTTTTAGGTTAAAAGTATAGTATAAAAGAAAGAGCAAACCTGTAGGAACACTCTCAAACACGGATATGGTTAGCAGTCAGCATGCTCTGCAGTGTCTTCGCGGCCAGCCACTATGCTTGCCAAAACCAGAATGGAGTTGCACACAGCCTTCCTAGAAAACACAAAAAAAGACAAAAAAGGGTTTTCAGTCAAATACAACTTACACTTCAGTCCAGCTGTATGTAAAATGAATAAAAAAAGAAAAAAAAAATCAAAAGTTACAAATTAAGAGAAGTCTGATGAAGGGGATTCCTGAACTTTAGACACATTTTTATAAGCATACTTTAACAATTGACATTGAATTAATAGAAATAAGTCATTGAGTAAGTGTTTCATTTCCTAATTTTGTTCTTCTCTCCTCTCACTGACAAGTTAGGACAAACTTTCATCCCTTTCCAGTTTTCCTTTTGGAAGACCAGTTACAGTTTGCAGTATTGTGCAGTGGTCCACTACAGTGTGGACCAGACTGATCAGGGAAATGTCCCACAGCATCTGTTTATCTTTCCCCATGCCTGGATTCCAACTATGACCTTTGCAGTGAAAGGCCACCATGAAATTCACTCCAGTAACTTCCCTCTTTAGGTTTGTTCTGATTTTAAGTTAATCTGCCAGTAAAACAAGAAAAAGCCTGCACCAATCATTGCACAGACCCAGAGGTAACAAGACCCAAGCTCTTCCTAACCCTCTGAAAGCATTGGCTCTTAATTTGGCACACAAAGACCGCAACTCAAAGCAAAAGGACCAAATCTGGATCTCACAGAACACACCAGCAGTTTAGGGATTGAAACGCTCCATAGAAAAGAAGTAGTACAAGATCTTAGACTCAGTTTTGGAATACGCAGTTAAGTTAGAAACCAGTCTTAATACACCACCACCAAAATTTTTCCTTTCTGCCTAAATTCCATGGCTACTGTTCATAATTTTCAATTTAATAGCTACTTGATTTGAACATGCTGGGTTTTGCTCTTGTTGACTCTTTTTCTGGCTATTTACTGTATAAGAACCTTGAAAGGGTTTAAATTAATTCATTGGTATGTAGCTAACCTTCCCAAAAACAAAGGTAAAGGTTGAAAACTAGACCTAAAAACAGTCTTAACAGCAAGCCTAGAAAAATGTTAGCAAATAAATCACTTAGAAGAGACAGATCATGACAGAGATGCTATAGACCTATAAACATGAATTAATGCCTGTTATCACAAAGATATCTGATAAAACAGATAAGCCACAGAAATTTCATCATACACTCAAAAAAAAAAAGCTGTAACTTTCTTATTCTCTCTAACAATTTGGAAGTTTGCTGTTTATGATACCCTTGCCTGTGCAGGTTTGATTTGCCTATGCTGCTAAGTGCACTCCTCTATGTCAACAGTTTTTCAAGTTTTCAAGTTTTTTTTGGATTGAACAAAAGACTATTGATTCAAGGTTAGCAGAACACAACACACAAACTTCCTAAGCTCCAAGCTCCTGAACAAATCACGAACAACCAGCAGAACTCTCGTCCTACATCCAAGAGGCACAGACCACAAACAAGCAATTAGTTTACATTTGGAATTCCTCATCTGGGAGAAGAAAGTACATTCAACAAGAGGACTTTGAGGGGCTTATATCTATTCATAAGGAAACACTGAACTCAATTTCTCTAAAGAAACAGGCAAAAAGACCATCTGGTCTCCATAGTGATTGTGCAATGGTTAGGTAATCCTTTTAACAGAATAGGTAGAGAGCAAGCTGCTGTCATGAACCTCAAAAGACAGACATTCAATTCATCAAGGCTCAAGCCGTGGCTACCGGGGTCCATTGTACATGTCTCCGATACACAGACCACACAATGGGTGAGGGAATAAATTTATCTCAGGGTACAATGTCTACAAAACAGTGTCTCAGTCCGCGCAGGAATCAGTCTGCACTACATCAGAACAGTCAATAAATTCCATAGAAATAGCCCCAAGGGGTTTTTCTCAGCATCCCAGCCATTCAGAAAGCTATGATAGGTTCAACATCCGCGCACACTGCGATAACACATCGGAGCATCTCTGAGCTGCACAAAGACCATCACCCTGGAAATCAGCTGTCATGCCTTTCTCCTGCCTCACACTTGTGTGAAGCAATTTTATTTCTGTTACTTCCAATTAGTGGAGGAAGAGCAGAACAAGTCAGCTTATACCCAAAGGCTGCATGATACAAGGGCAGGGTGGTGGTCATGGACAAACTCTGGCTGTGCACGCTCCAAACACTCATGTGTTTTACACTATTTGATCTGTGGAAGCCCTGGAAATTACAGTGCAGGGGACAGAGCTCAGCTTCAACTGTATTTCTCACAGCTATCCACTGCTGCAGAAGACGTGCTTTTCTCATTTCCTATGCAGAGGGATGAATACTTCTTGTAAGCAAAACCAGTTTCTATGAACATTTTCAGCAATTATAATCAGCATAATTAGAAAGCAGCTCATCATGCCTGAAGATGACTATTAAGAGTTTATTTGCTTTCAATTATAACCACATTCCCTAAAAAAAGAAGTTTTCAAGCTTCACCCTGGTTCCCCTTAACACATTCAAAAAGACCCAGCTATGCAAACATACTAATCCGGGAACCCCACCATCCCCACCACACCCAAACATTAACACCAGTCATAACCCTAGAGCTAAAAATATATTTCCCCACCTTGGGTCTTCTCCACATAAAGTTCTCCTAGACTTTTTTTCACTTCACAACACAAACACACAAGCTCAGGCGCTATTTTGAAGAAGCGTCTGCCACTTCTATTCCCTCATTATTACCACCACAGCTGGACTGCTTTACGAATGCTAGAGGAGAAAATTCTTTAAGGTGAACACACGTACAAGTACTGCTCAGCAATTGCGGGGGTGCTTTCCTCTCCAGTCTTAATCTCTCAAAGGTTTCCAAACTTGAGTCACGAACCATATTTCAAGCAAAACTGAATCATAATAACAATATCCCAGTACTAGGTCTGATTATGAGATATAACAAGGAATTATTGTGTTATGAATTGGAGGGAGATCTGAGTCAAGGGAGACAGGCTCCTGCACTTTCATCTGCTATAGCAGGAACACATACCAAACATGATTTTGCTGCTGTCAGCCATCTGCTTCCCATACAGTCACACCAACCAGGCTGAGACTCTCTAAAACTACAGGTCAGAAAATGGCAAGCTTCCAGATGGGAAGCCATCAGTAGGCTGGATGCTCCACAGCCACAGTTAGCATTGGACAGTGGCCATGAAAAGGCAGGAGGCTGTGGTAGCATCTTCCTAGGGAGGTTCAGCAGATTTGCCTGACTGGGACTGTCTCAGTCCCATCACCTAGGATGCTGAAAGAGCTCAACTAAAGTCAACCCTTGTTAAACTTTAGTCTGGATCACAAAGTTACCCTCATGAGACAAACACATGTACCAAAGCTAAGTGTCTGATGTATTTTGATGCCTTTATTCCTCTGGGTGGCTGGTGAAAACAAACCTTCACTAGTAGATGAATAAGAAGTGATCTACAAACCACTTACCCCTGCTGAAGCTTCCCCAAAAATCTACTGAAGAGTTACAGGGAAGTTGTGTCTCACTTTACTAAACATGTCATCTGTGCCAGAATGGCAAAACCAATAAAAAATAAAATAAAACAAAACAAAATAAAACAAAAAATAACAGTATGAATGAGTGCAGATGACACTAACATCATCCCATTAAATTGGCACCACTGAGTGAGGGCTCATTAAAAAATGCGGGTACTCATGAGTCTTCAGCGTTACCAAGAACAAAACTCTTCATGCACAGCAGAAGAGCTTAAATTTAATGTCCTATCATTAACAAGGAAAAAAGCATTTAAAAGGAGAGCTAGATTAAGAGCTAAAAAATAGGTAAGAGCTAGAGCTAGCTGTCTCATCCCTATAAAATAATATAGAAATATAGAATCATAGAATCATTAAGGTTGGAAACTATCTCTAAGATCATGTTAATCCAGCACTGCCAAGTTCACTGCTAAACCAGTGTCACATCCACATGCCTTTTGAACCCTTCCAGGGATGGTGATTCCACCACTTCCCGAGGCAGCCTATTCCAATGCCCGACCACCCTTTCAAGTGAAGATTTATTTTTTTCTCTAATATCTAATCTAGAGTTGCCCCTGGCACAATTTGAGGCCTTTTCCTTTGGTCCTGTCACTTGCTACCTGGAGAAGAGAGCAACCTCCATCTTCTCAGTTCTTCACAATGACAGAAGTAAGCAGTTTTAACTTTTTAAAAAAATCTTTCCTTAAAAAAAGAAAAAATAGGAAAGGAAGGATTAATAAGAAATGACGAAAGAAAGAAATAAACTAACCAAGTATTTTATTTTTACTTGTAGCTTAAGCAGCGAGCATGTATCACAAACTCATTGGGCTTTCTTCACGAACAGGAGGATTGTTACCGGCGCTACTGCAGTTCCTTTCAAGACAGGATAGGACCAATCCTGGAATACCTGCCACTGGGCAGTCCCTCACAGCCACCTACCCAGGTATAAGCATCTGCCAAAGAAAGGCAGAGCTTCAACTCACTCTGCAGTGATAAAAAGACTTATACAAAGGGCCAAAAAGGGCAGAGCATATCCCATCAACTCCTCCCTAGTGATGAAGCAAGAGGAGTCACGTGCTTTCTGCTGTGTTTAAAACCCACATTTCTACAAGGGCAGGTAAGGGCTCCCAGCCATGGAGGGGGGCCAGTATGGCCACCTCTGGACTGTGCACGTGGAGCGGGGAGGCACAGAGAGGAGAAAAGGCAGCACCAGGGTCCTTACACAGGCAGCTGCCCTCAGTGCATGGCTCCTGAGTGCACCCCAGGAGACTGTCATCAGAACTAGAGGAACTGGGATAATGGAGAATCTGAAAGTATTTCAGAACAATAAAAAAGGAAACAGAAAGTCCCCTGATTTATAAGAAATTACCAACTTGTCTTCTTTTAACAGCAGATCAGGTTAGAAATGCTGCAGGGTTTGATGTACAGCAATTACGCTGGTGGTTTATTACATGAGGAAAAGCTTTTTGTGGTTTTTTTTTCTTTGTTTGTTTGAATTGCCCGAGCAATTCCTGTATTTTCTTTCAAACTACTTTTACATCCTCTTTCACCTAACAGTTAAAATGATGTCCATTTTAAATGGCTTACGAAGTCTTTGAGATTGTATATAACTAGCTTCCAGATATTAATGTGTTCATAAGTTTTCCAAGGGATCACGGTGCTTTGTGAATTCTTACAGGGATACAGAATTACAGGTTTGATGCTTTAATTAAATTTTAATCAACTTCGGCTTTTAATATGGAAGTAATACAGAATGCTAGAATGTGAACCTGCCCTCCCCTTCCTGCATGGCTGTGTATGGACAGATATGTGAAATTAATGAGGGGGACAGGTTAGCACAACATTGTAGCTGGATCAAATGTGGAGTTTCTTACTGGAAACAATTTACTGTATTTTTTCGAACTACGCACTTTGGTCACATGCTTCCACAAATCAGAAGCACATTTCTTATTCCTGCAATCTCAATCACATTCCTATTATAAAAATATACCATAATAATTATACCATGGTACTCTTGGCAGGATACTTTGCATTATATACCACTGTATTCAAAGAATGAATAACCAAAACACCACAAGTATGCCTGTATTAAAAAACAAAAAAAATAGCACTACTTTGCCTTAAAAATTCAATTTATAGCCAGAATTCCTCACTCACTCATTAGTCTCTGTACAGTTCTAGTCTCCTGTATTAGGAACTGTTTGGCAGCTTACACATCAAATTAAAGCCAATTGTTTTTCTCATTAAACATAAGTAGCCTTTATGACCCCAAACACTTCTTTTCATGTTGTGAATTATACCTATATCGCAGATGTACTTCTAATTTCACAGTCTAAGCAAGAAAGGGATACTCTCATTTTCTGGTTTCTTCTCTTAAAATAACATTAATTCCAATGGATCTACAGTGCTTCACATCTATATCACATCACATCCCATACCCAGGATGTGATTCCTTCTTTTACTCAACCCATCACTCTAGGTCCAAGACACTGGCAGCTTTATTAAATAAGGCTTTATAGCTTTCAAGTTAGTGCAGTATGGAAGGTTGAGTCAAGCCTGAAGATCCTTATCATATTACACCAATGCTGATACAATCTAAATCTCTAGGGACTTATTTTTCTTTGGCAGGAAAAACAAATTTCACCATTTGTAAATGTTATTGAATTTCTACACAATGGCTAAAGTGCACATCCATTTAAATAAAAGCCATTAAGCTTGTTTAAACAAAAAAAAAAGAGAACCCACCAGGAACACCACCTCACATCTTGGCTTAATGCAGTAGCTGCAGTAGTTAAAGAGTTGATATGTCTAAGGGTCTATTTCCTGCCCTCAGAGGGGAAATCAACTCAGTGATCTGAAAGATCTTCTCCACCTGCTTGGGTTGTAAGCACACTGTCAGATCCTGGTGCAGGTTAACACGGTGCTTTCAGGGGATTTCAAGGCCTGAGAACTCAGGTGGGGAGGATGGTGCACCTGAAAGGAGCCAAGATACTCTAAGCAGGGGAGCCTGGGCTCCAACACCGCTGCCCACCCTGGGCTGTGGAGTAACAACACTTTGGAGACTGAGCTCAAGTCTGCAGGCTTTGCTTAGACAAATTCCTGAAGAGGTCTCTGCCTCAGCCCTCTTTATGGTAACACCAGGAAGGGAGACTAGGGCTTTCTGTCAAGCTGCAATTCCCAATTCTCCAGCAGGAACATTTGCTCTTCTCCTTTCTTGTCTGTTTCAGTAACAACCAACTCATGCTATCAAATACAACCACAGTCAGCAGGCAGCTATGGGGATATTCTCTCACACATATCCCCCCAAAACTGTAGGTGCCAAAACATCAGCTTTGGAGAAGATAGAATAAAGGTTATTTTTGGACTAGGACACAGTTCACAACACCATGAGAAGCCCCATAGACCCTGCCAAAGAAGAGAAGCAAATGGCAGAAAGGAAGAACAATCCTAGACAGGAACATTCACACATTCTGCCCCGAAAGACTCTTTCTGGCACAACACATTCCAAGTCTATTGGAACAACTCTTAACCCATGGCATCAGAGAAAAGCCTCCTTTAGGAACTGGCAGAACAGCGTGTTTCAGGCTGAGGGACAGGGGCTGGGGTGGCTGCAAAACGCCCTGCTTGTCACCTATTACACAGCCTGCTCCACAAGCAGGAGGGGGAAACCAGGCTACAACTGGCATGGTCTTTTCTACTTCTCAGTTTACACATTCATAAATACCTGAGGGTGTCAATTCCAAAGTAAATGCTTTCCTACCTTCAGCCCTGGGACTTCCTGAAGAGGACAGAGGATCTGGGAGTTAGACACCAAAAGTAAACTTGAGACACAGTCCCTTGGAAAATTGAAAGCAGACCTTGATTTTTGCATGCCAAGAGCTCTACAGCAGTAACACAGCTTAAGGCTTCCTCTCCTGTACCCCTGTAGTACCAGCATGTTACTTGCACATTAAAAGAACAAAAAGAGTACACTGAGGATTAGGTTTCCTCACTAAAAACCTTGCTTTGTAGCTTCGCAGCTACAGACTGCCCTATTTAGAGTCCATCCTCCCACGGTAGGTAGGTACCCCCTTCCCACTGAAGGTGATCAGATAGAAAAAATTCCAGCTCTTGCCTCTAAATTGTAACTTGCTCTACATTGTATAACATTATCAAATCATCCCCCTAAAGAGAAAGAAATGCATGATTTCCAGAATGAAGTCACCCATGTACAAAATTAACTCAGTGACCACAGCAGCAACAAGCATAAACAGAGTTGCAAACTCTGATTGCATTGAAAAAGCAATTAACCACCACTTGGGGAAAAAAAAAAAAAGGAAACCAGAGGAAACCAAAGGGGCAAACGCACTTCTCCATTTCTTGGGCATTTTCCTTATTTTCATTTTGTCTGTCGCAGAACATAGCATTTTCACTATTTGCGTACAATTATGTATTAAAAATTTACGTAGAAAGACCCAGCCTGTGCTGGATCTGCCTCTGGCAGATGCAGAAGCTTTGGTTTTCCATACCATCCCAGTTCAGCAGCGGTAGTAGTGCTGACTGAAACTTTTTCATCTAACACTACACAAACATAACACCCTTGCTTGGGTACACTATTTATTGTAAGTCACTCTAAGTATTACTGAGAATAGACAGAATAATTAAAAAAAAATATTCAGTGGGATTATTCAATTCACTGTGTTGGAAGAGTCACTTTAACATAACAGAAACCGTAGTACTATTAAACACACTTTCTCATACTTTGCCTTAAAAAAACCCCCAGCCCCGTCATAGCAGAGATGTAAAATGATCCCAGCAGTGGTTTATTTAGCGATTGAGGCAATGGAGTTTGACAGATGACCACCAAGAACTATTTTCAGGAGGAAAACCATTCACCTTGGGTGCAGCCACCGATAGCGGAGGCAGCACAGGGGCTGCAAGTCCTGGCACCGCAGCAGCCCACTCTGCCCTCCGTTTTCAGAGGCTTCCCGAGCCCTTCCCCACTTTTCTTTCAGTGCTCCAACTCCAGCCGGCAGTCGGAGGGCAGGGAACTGACGGCTCTCCCCCAGCATCTCCCTCCCGGTCCCCAGTCCCGCTTACCTTCCCCAGGGCGCTGCCCGCAGCCTCCCGGCCGTCCCGAGAGTGCCACGGGAATAGGGACACGCAGACACACAGCCTCTCCCTGCCCTGGGCATGCCAGGAAACTGTGCCTAACACTTCAGAACGCTCAGCCGTTGGGAACTAAAAACAGATCCTGCGCGAGGCTGGATGTATTTTTGTCTGCAGGCTACACACCCTCCTCCCGTTCAATTTTTTCCATTGGTGGAACAGCATGATGCAGGCTTAACCAGAGGGTGGTTTTCCACGGGCCGCCTGGAACGATTATGCGGGCCGGCCTGCCACGATGCCGGGCAGCCGCCGGGGAATACACCGTGACTGAGCTCTTGTCTGACCCCACATTCCTGGGCCTCCAAGCTGCTTCCACAGGAAAGCTGCTTGGAAATCTGCTGAATTGCAAGGCGTTCGCCTGCCTGAAGGTAGCTCCAGGGTCTCCTCCTCCTTTTTTTTTTTTTTNTGTGGTTTTTTTTCCTGGCTTTATTTTTTTCCCCCCAAGCTTGTTGGGAGGGAGTAGGTATCCCTAGCGTCCTTGAGTGAGACACCCTGGCAAAAATGTAACTCCTCAAACCACAGCAGGAATGTTGTAGTCATGAAAACCCACTCTTAGGAACAGCTCTCAGTTGTGTTTTACAACTCTGCACAACAGCATCATGGATACAACCACAGACTGGAGCTCTCTTCCTTGCCGCCTTCTTTTGTCAGACATTTACACTTTCCCATGGAAAGAATTAGTTGGTTTTTAATAACTGACCTTAGATAAAATGTGTCTCTTCATATGCAAATCACCAAGTTTCAATATACAGAGCTAGGCTATTAATCTGTAGTTAGGTGCATGAGCAATTACTTTATTACCAGAAAAGCTCAAAACTTCATTGATTGCAGCAGCATTTGGTGAACAAACTCAGCCAAAAAACAATGTATTTATTCAAATATTCTAATAAAATTGCAGGGTTACATTCAAGTGCCAAGTGTGAAAATACAGCCAAGTTACACTGCAGATGACGTGTTCATTTGAAAAGAAACACATGAACACTATAATAAAAAGCATTAGTAACCCACAAAAGCCCCAAATCAATATATATGTTCACAAAAAAGAAATAATGATTTGCACAGTAACAGAGGAATTGCCAGCCAAAAGTGGACCCCTGTTTCACTGTGTCCATTATTCAGACTCATTACAGAGGAAACTCCAGAACCCAGCAGCTTCGAAGTAATTTGGAACAAAATTCTATTTAATCTCCAAAGCCCAGTTATAGTTAACTCATCCACTGGAAAACAGCAACTTGGATCTCTTCTGAAACTTCACAGGTTAAGAATATTATCACTGAATACACTCTCCTCATCATGGCAAAGGTCAAATCCTTCCTTGAATTCTACTGACCTCCATTGAGTTTTCCATAAGCGAGTTCCACAGCCCAGGTTTTGTAAAACCTAATAGAGCAGTACATGACTTATGGCCATACTCTTAAATTCTACAACTGAAAATAGGTCTGGGGGCTTCCCATCTGCTTGTTCTGGTAAAAAAAAATTTCCCTCTGTGCAAAGCAGACTATTTTCTTCTTCATGTTCCTGGTACAGTTACATTCTTTACTTAGCATTGCTGTGGTCCCATTATTTCACTAACAGGCCAGATCCAAGTCCTGGGACTAACAAGGAAGCAATGACAGCTCACGAGACAAAGTACCAGGTCTCTCGTCTCTCTCAAGAGAAACAGTTGGCCTCTGGCCTTATCCCTCTTCTGACACAGAGTACAGCATTTCCCCCTTGAGTCCATCTCTTAGGTCGTTAAATAAACTATGTTCAAATGATTCCTTAGATAAAATTAGTATCCAACCAGTCCAGAAGGCTTTCATCATTAGCTATTATGTTGAATTTATCTTTCTTAAAGATGAATGTTCAGAAGGATAAATACTATTCCCAAAGATGCCTCTCCACTACCCTTTTCAAAAAACAGGGATTCTTCCTTAACTCAATGAAAAATACCTAGACCAACAACCTAGGACCCAGCTGAATCCCATTAATACCTCACAATCTTTCAGTAACAGGTAATAAGGCTGTCCATTCCCTTCTACTTCCATTTGCAGAGGGTTACCCCCAAATGTCAACAGGCATTCTTGCTATTAGTGCAAAACACTCAGTCCTGTACTTTTTCCTTCTTGAAGTTCACTGCATGTGATCATTCCAGTCCTAGGGGTCATTCAGCTATTTACTATATTATTTCTAATCTACCTGTGTATTCACTATGCCTTCCACTTTTCATCAGCCAGTTCCATCAATGCACCCTCTCTTTGTGACAAGGCAATCAATATTCATTAAATTTGGTCTTAAGACTCCAGTTGATGCCCCCAAGTTCTTTTATTTTCAAATAAGTTTTATTTTCAAAATTTCACCTCTAATATACCTGATTACTTTTAGCATACAGACGTTGCATGTTAAAGGCATACTTTTCTGACTTCTACTTGACTTATTTGGTGCAGTCTAGCTTGTGGGTTACAACATGAGGGTCCTTATTCATTACACTCCCAAAACTGACTCTCCACATCCACCTTGTCCCCCTTTTCTCACCTGCTGTCTTGCCATTATCAACTTGGGACAACCTGATAATGAAATATTCTCTGGAGATCAACAAGGAGTAGGCAAACCCCATGGCGAGAACAATAGATTAATCTCTTAGTACTATGAGAAGTATTTAGGCACCTCACAATCTTCCACAAATGTATTATCATCACAACATTGCAGGGAAAGAGAAGGGTGTCATTATCCTTATTTTCTGCTAGGTCACACAGGAAATTAAGGGGTATCTCAGTACAGGAAGAGGAACCCCCATAGCTTGTGTTAATGTATGTCTCTGATAGTTTAATGGCTCTTTACATCCCTGTTTTGTAATAAAAACAAACTGCAGTTTGTGCAGAGAAATCCATAATGGAATTTAAAATAAAGTTGTGTGTATTAATTTTAAGGATTCGTTTCTCTCCATCTATAAAGATGTTTTGAAGCCACTTACTAAATTTTGTAGATGGAGAGAAATGAATCCTCAAAATTAAAGACAGGTATTTTAACCCATCTTTTATACCACTTTTACATTACAAAACCTTAGATTTTACTTCAAAAGTGCAAAGACATCCCACTGTCACCACAGTTTTGTTTCCTAAGCAATGGAAATCCCTGAAGAAAAAGATAGAAAATGCACATATCCCCAGCATTCATGCTGAGACGATGACACGCCTCCTTCCCTAAAGTCAGCCTACTTTCAAATACATATGCCACGGCTGTAAAATATCTTTTCCTAGACACAGTCCAGTCTGTTTCTGAAATGCCAGTTCTCTACTTTGCCTCTTGCCCTCTCCTGCCTAGCTCACCTGACATTGATACAGCTGAGCTGTGTGAAAATCCCGGACCCATAAGGTCCCTCAACTAATACGCAGCAGATGGGTGCTGGATAGGCACATGTGGGAAGATATCAGTGTCTTGCCGGTCATGGCTTAACCACAGACTGTTACAGTACACAGATGCGTACAGAGTCTTCCCATGAAATCCAAAACAGGTTCCCATGCTCTCTGAAACAGAATCTGTGTAGGAATCAAAGAAGTTTGAAGTAGGAAATTTGGGTTCTCAAATCAGAAACCTCTAATGGAGCTCTCAAGAAAGCTGGGAAGCTATGCTACACTAAGTGTAACTAATGCTAAAAAATAATTGCATGTTATTGTCAACAGGATAATAAACAGAGATGAGTTTCAAAGCCTTGCTGATCTCATGACTGAAACATCTGAATCATGCAACATCTGCTAAAGAAATATTCTCATTAAACTGTACTTAAGATCCATTCTTGGTATCTTTGGCCTTGAAGTGGAGCCACACAAGAAACACAGTGGTCTCCCATTCAACCAGCGGTGAAGGCAAACCTTACACCCCATGAAATTCTTCCATGAAGACCAGTTCAATTTCTGAGAACTCAACTTTCTGCAAACCAGTGCTCACATACTCAGCTTCTTGTTCTCATCTCAAAATGTTTATCAGATGCAAAATGACAAAAACTGATTTAAGTCATTAGTTACTTAATTCTGCTTCAGAGGAGTTTGGGAAAAGAGCAAACAGGAGCCTGTGTGTTAGCCCATTCCTGCTCACCAGAAAGCAGGCCATTTCGCTTACTGAATGAGATCATCAGACCAACAGCTCTGGCTATAGGCCAGAATAGATGTTAAGCAATGAAAACATGATGTACATGAGCACAGTTTTACACCCTTGGTTATCACAGAGACTTGCAATGGCCTAAGTGCCTACGACTTTTCTGTCAGTCTCCTGTTCTCTCTGTGAAATGCTGTGATGAAAGAGATCAAAGGGATTCTATCCTCCCCATCTCCACCTCCCTGTGGAGTCAGTGTGCCTTTGCCCAGCTCAGCAGAGAAGAGGGGCTGCTGTACAGACACTCTCTGCACACACCTTGTGTCCAAAACAGGGAGAATCCACTGCCATTTAAGGCATGCAAAAAACCACATTTGATGTTTAAAGCAAGATGGAATTTTTCCTTTCTTTTTATGTTGCACAGTTCTTTAGTACTGCTTTAGACAAGGGCTTACTATTTGTGGTTATGATCTATTTTCAAGTGTTACAGAGAGTAATTGGGGAATCAAAGTGCCTCTAGTTACCGTCTTATTCCTTTCACTATAAATAAATTAAGAAAGATAAAGCATGATCACATGATGGCGAGGCACATGGCATGAGCATTACTGAAAAACAGGAAGATAGGAGAGGAAAAAAAAGATGAACTATGCAGCAAACTATCTCCTCAGTTTCAACAACTAAGCATGCTGGATTCAAGAAGCCTGGCATGTAATGATCCACCAGTAATCCTGCACTTGGGACTGGCTGGGATAGAGCTAATTTTCTTCATAGTAGCCCCTATGGTGCTGTGTTTTGGATTTGTGACCAAAACAGTGGTGATAGCACACAATTGTTTACACTGCTGCTGAACAGTGCCTGCACAGCATCAAGGATTTCTTCATTTCTCACTCCGTCTTGCCAGGGAGCAGGTTGAGGTGGGCAAGAAGACACACCCGGGACAGCTGATCCCAACAGACCACATAATCCCACACCATTTAATGTCATGCTCAGTAATAACAATGAGGGGTTGTTTTGACAGGGCTCTCATTGCAACATCTGACACCAACAAGGCCCTCACAAGGGTTAACCCCTGAGACAAAGGGTGCCCTCAGAAGCAGTGGTACCCACATTGACAGAGAGGTTTGCCCTGCACAACCTCAAAGGCTCACACTTTATAATAGTCTTTTTTTCTTTAGAACTAACAGTAAAAGCTGAATTTTTGAAAAACAAAGTGAGAAACACTGGTACACAAGACCAAGATCGGAACCTGTCCTAAACAGTACTTGCTACATCTGATATCGCTAGAGCAGAACTGATGCATCTCTTTTTGACAAGCACTCTACTTCAACAATACACTTTTTCAATATACAATGAACAGTAACAAATTTGAGTAAACCAAATCATTTTAATTAGCAAGGTATTTGTTTCTTCCAAGCTGTAATTAAAAGCTCTTTTACTGCAATAGATAGATGTAAAAAGGTTCTTAATTTAGGACAGCTAATTTGCCAGAACAAAAATCTAAAGCTTAGACAATCTCATAACAATATGAATGCAAAGGTTTTTGGAATTCATTATGTTAAAAAATGAGAACTGAAGCCTTCACACATGCCATTTAAAAAAACTTGTCTATTAAACATGTAAAAATATTTGAAGGTGGAGTCATTTGTCACAAGAATATACTAGATCTTACAACATAAATATTTACAAAGCACACGTTATTTCACATTGCATTGCTACCATTGCTTGTTCCATTAACCGATCCAACAGACCAGCTAATTGCTCGTGCAAAATTGACTATTTGCTGTCACCCATTCAAGACAGAAGCACAAACATTTGCTGGGGGGTAGGAAGCTTTAAGCGGTTGTTTTCTAACCAAACCTATTAAATAATTATTATATAATTTTTCTTTAGAATACTGTTCATTGGTTCATTAATTAACTTAGAAAAATCTGCATACATAAATAAATGTTACAGAAGGATAAGTATGGCAAAGTTTCTAAGAAAATTGTGTCAAAACACTGTTTGCTTCAATAGCATGAACCAAAAGGCATATAAAACAGATTGCTGCATAATGAATTTCAACTAAAATAGTCCTGAATATGCATATGATTTTATAGGATGTTTCCCCAGAAGTTTCAGATCCTAGGGTTAGATGAGTGTACAGCAAATTGTGCTTAACAATGCCTCTAATCATTCTGTTTGTAGAGAAGCACTTCAAAATGCAAAACAGGAAATCAACACAACAGAAAGAATATTAAAGAAGTCAGGTTTGGGGAAGGGAGGTTGTTTACCTTTTTTTTCTGAGTCTTGATTGTGGTTTCTCATTATAGCTAGCTGGAAAACGTACTAGAAGTGGTAAATGGCAGTATTAGCAGCTTATTACAATATCATTCAATTAACTAAAAGAAATACTGGGGTATAAAAGCTAGACGAAGTCTGGCTAACATGTGTTGCTTACACCCACATGCACTGCCTCAAAAGAGCTATGCACAAATCCTGCAAAGCTATTTGCCTGAAGCAGAGTGAACAATGAGAACAAGTTCAACATCTGCCAGGGTGTCCAACTGCTCACAACCATTTTTCTGGTCAGAGGGGGCATTGTTTAAGTTGACAGGTTCCTAATGGCCTGAATTATTTAGCAATTCTCAAAAGACTCTTTCTACTCATTAGAGAGGAAAATGCGAACCACCCCAGCCAGCGTTCCCTTGCTCCCCGGGAGCCGATCATGCTAATTGAGGAGAACATCACAATGTGTCCCATTTTAATCACATGAGTTAAGCAGGCAGGAGGCTTCTATTATCCCCACCCTACGACGAAAGATGGAGGGCGCCAGCTCCCACAATAATAATGCACCTCGGTTTATCATAATTTCGATGTTTTTTAAAGCCTTCAGTTTGAACAAAGAGGATAGATATGTGTTTCTGCTAAGCACTACACCCACCAAACTAAGTAGAGAAGTAAAATACATTAAAGAGAAAATTGAAACACATAGCTTGAAGCCCGAATGCTAAGTGAGCAAAAGTAAGCATCTCAACATATGGGAAGTTAGGGGGAGGCAAAATAGATGTTTATTGCTTTTTTTCTTCTCATCTACCATATGATAGATGACAGGTATAAACAAAACAGAGTAGCAGCACAGTCATCACAGACAAGTGACACTCTTAGCTAAAGATCCAGATCTTTCAAACATATTCCCACTTCTAATGTACATAGAAACGAAGGGGAACACTACTAGTAACAGCAGTTTTACCTATGATGGATTATTTCTCAGTCACTTAGGAACAATCAAACATGCTCTGCAGCAGTAATTATCTTGTCTAATCCTAGCCTTTCTCAACATGGGAAAAAATGCAAGTCTTAAAATCAACAGGACTATCTCATTTTCTTCACAGCCTCCAAAATTTGGAATCTCTTCAAAACCTAAGATCTGAACAAAGTTCCTCACGTAAACTTCGTAAGGACTGTTAGTGCAGTAATTAGCAGTGCCTGCAATAGACCTCTTTTACCAAAACACAGACCATGTGTGAGAAGAAAGAGATTTATAGATGCATTCAAAAGCTATAAGGGAAGACATGTAAACATTCGGTAGATTACCATACGGAACACAACAGCTATAGGGAATTGCCAATTTGATGGAAGGACAAATGGAAGGAGAACACTTCCAAATTAATATTATTACTTCTGTTCCTAAGCAATCACAATATGAATAAGAAATAGCAAAAATTAATTACCTTAATGCCTATAATAGGAGTTCAGGAAATTCCTTTCTTATTCTTTAAAGAGATGCTACAAAGATAAGCCTTTCAATTAACATGATCAAAAAGTAAGCCACCAGTTTATTTACAAAATCTTTATTTTGTCATCTGCATATAAACATTTCCAGAAGCAGAAGATTAAGTCAGCAAGCTAAATGGAAAAACATAAAATCTTCTGCCGGCATGACATTGTGATTAAATAACTAAAAGCCCAAAAAAGCAGACGGACAACATGATGCCGGCCTATTCAGCCATAAAATTCATTTCCAATAACCACATTTCAGCATGCAGCTTAGATCATACGTAGTATTTTCCTATTCGAGAGCGTGCAAGATTGATTGTTACAGGCTCAATTGTCCCATACACAGGCAAACAACATGTAAGGAATGATTAAATCAGCAAGATTCCCCCACTGAGCCTCCTAGACAAGCTTACACTCAGGCAAAGGAGACGTGGGGTCTCTCCCACAAAACAAAAGCAGAGGATTATGTGAGAAGCCCAAGACCATCTGCACAAAGTCATGTGGCCAGGGATTTCCTCTTCTCCTTGCTGTGTGCTGGGCATCCTTTCCCACTTCCAGTCTGAGCTGCATGGTGGGCAGCAGAGCTGGACTTAATTCCCAGCTCAGGGACAAAAGAGAATCAGGGACCAGGGGTTTCTGAGGCCCTCTTTGCCCATACTTACTGCCTTCCGAGCTAAGCCACTTAGAGATGTAATCCTTAATACCCCAATGTGCAGAAGTTCATAATGTCTGGGTCATTGTAAAATTCTGCATACCCTCATCCCAGCCCAGCCCCTCTTGCATTCCTGAGAGTGGAGTCGGTCGGGCATGGTCACCCTACTTCCACCCATCTCCCAGGCACAGAGCAGGTGGCTTTTCCGTGCAACCATGCTCAGAAAGACGCAAGCCTTTCCCCATGTGTATCCCAGCTTCATGTGAATTAACAAGTGGAGCATCAAAATTTTGTGTTTTCTATTTTCTCTAACTCATTTACGTACCTTTCTCCTTGCCTGAGGTAGAAAGATCAGGGAAGAAAAAAATTGTTCTTGACCTCAACAGGATATCTTGTTAGGTTATGGCAGCCTCAAGGACTCTTTCCTGGCATCTGAGAAGGGGGTTACAACTAACAATCCTGCTGTTTCACTTTTTCCATGAAGCCCAGAGGGTAATTCTATAGCATTTTTTCCAAATATAATGAAACATTAACTCTGTTTGCAGTAAAGGCAACTCACAAAGCAATGTTTGGATGCTCTTTGACTGCAGTATCCCTAAGCAATGTGCTGCAGCAGATCTGTTTTTCCAAAGTGCTCAACACTTTCTAAACAACACTCGTGCTGCGTGAACAGTCTGCTCTGTGGTAGCAGTTTCTGAGCCCTGACTGCTCTCTCCCTCCTTATCAAGCTGCCTTTTCAGCTTCCTGAAATATTATTGCTGACATAATGGCATTGCTGAGATAGAACCCAATCCAAGCCAACCACAGATAACAGAAAGACTTCTGTGGGCTTTGGATCAGGGCAAAAGTAGCGAAAGTACCCAGAGGAAGAAGTGAAGAAGTGCCTGCTTTTCATTTCAGAATGGTCCTTAAAACATGCCTTACTCTGGGTATTTTATTCTTGACCTTATGGCAGGCTGGTAAGGCACAGAGGCAACATATTGAAATATATACCTCATCTTATCATAAATTCAGATTATTGCATCTTTACTATCTCAAATTTGCAGAAAAATAAAGAAAATTTAAAAATTAAAATCAAGAGAAGATTACATTAAGCAAACTGTCATCTTGTTAAACTGTGCTAAATACAGAAAAAAAATACTCTGTTCACCCAACACACTCACTACGTACTGAGTTTATCAATGCTGGCATTAGTTTTGCAATACACATGGGACAGTCTGCAACCTCTTCTTGCAGGCTGTATCTGTGAAATGCAAGATGACCTCAGGATCATCCCCAGGAAATTCTTAACTCCTCTCTATTCATCAAAAATATTAAGCAGTCATTACCTTCCAGGTCAAATCAAACCTTGTTAAATACCCCCCAGAGATATATATATATAAATTGGTCAACCTTCCAATGCAAGATTCATGTCTGGACCTAGATTTTGAACAATATTCAAAAACAAGGAATGTCTGGATCTCAAGGTTTTACTTAATTGTGTCTGGAATAAATCAAATCCACAGTCTAGTTTGCACTTCAGCTCTACATTTCCGAACTGCTTCCAGTGTAATATTTTAAACTGGTCAAATCACTACTTTTAGTAAGTAGAGGTAGTAAAAAGTTTTCAAAAATCTTGTGTTTGAGAAAATAATTTTCTTGAAATGGGAAACTGGGGGAAAGGAGGAAGTCCATATAAAAATCTGCAAGATGTTTTGGTAACTTACCATTTTTCATTCTTTCACAACAAACTTCTATGGCTGACAACTGTGAATTTCATAAATGAACACATACACAGAGAAAAACATGCAGAGTGCCTCATTTTCCACGTGGTGGTCTGTATTTGCAAGGTTAAGATCAACTGTCATAGCTCAATGTCCCTGACAGGCAGCAAATCCTCTCTAGAGGAACACTTGTTAGGCCCACCAGCATCTGAAGAACTGAAAAAAATACAGTAGTGTGGCAACAGTACAGTGCTTTTAATATACCATGTCAGTCCCAGTTATAAAGTTTGTAGCTGCTACAGCAAGCTAACACATCAACATGAACAAAAGTGAAAACTCTGCAGTGACCCTTGCAGAGATTCCAAACATTTTTGAGTTTGTTCCTTGTTACTTTGTCAATGCACATGCAAATAAACAATTTTAACTATGAGCAATTCCATTACTAGGAAATGAGAATGGCCAATTAACCAATGGTCATTCCTCACTGCAAAAAAAAAGCGTTTCCTGATTTTCAGAGAGAACCTCCTGTGGCTTCAGGTTGTGCCCGTTACCTCTGGTCCTGATGCCAGGCACCACTGAAAAGAGCCTGACTCCATCTACTTTGCACCCTCCCCTCAGGTATTTCTACACATTGGTGAGACCCCCCTGAGCCTTCTCTCCTCCAGACTGAACAATCCCAGTTCTCAGCCTTTCCTCATCCAAGAGGTGTTTCAGTCTATCATACTTGTGGCCCTTCATCAGACTCCCCCCAGTCTATTTCTCTTTTGTACTGAGGAGCCCAAATGTGGACACAGTATCTCAGATGTGGCATCACCAGAGAAGCAGGAGAACTGCTGGTCTGGTGTTTTGGGGGGCTTTTTGTTGGGGTGTTTTTTTGGGGGGGGGGGTTTATGGTTTTTCTTTTGCTACTATTGCTTAAGAAAACTGTTACTGCAGAAGAGGTGAGGTTCAGAAGTACTTACACGAACATGCAAGAGAAGGAGGGGAACCAGAAATTCATCTTCACACTTTCTGGCACAGAGGCTGAGAAGCCCTTAAGCCAAATGCCTATCACCATTTGCTAGCCACAGGCTGATGAGAAAATGGAGATGATGGCCAGCGCCACAGCAGGAGTCTGACTAGAGCTTTCCAGCCAAGAGCTGAGCTGCCAAGCTCTCCACAAGGCCAGAGCCCCTCTGCCTTGGCATGGAGAGAAGCCCAGCATCACTAAAAGCCAAAGCTAGTAAGTGTGGCTCATTGGCTCACCCATTTGGTGCCCTTTATCATGCCTGCTTCCTACAGGTTTCTGTGATGGCCATTACAGATGGTGAAAGAAAGCAGCTGCTTTATTTACATCCTTCGGCAGGAACAGGCAAAATGTCTTTCTCTCCTTGGCTCTGAAATATAAGGAATTACAAACAAACACAAATGGATGTGTGTGCATTTCCTCAGGACAGAATTACAAATCAAACTTTGTTCCATCTCCCTTTCAAGCAGTCTCTACAGAAAACCCTCTTATTCGTCAAGTACAGGCTGAGCATCAAATTTGACCCATCACAGCACGTGGCACTTTTCCCCTGCTTTGTACCATCATAAATGAATGCACAAGACAGAAGGATCTTGAGAGATGTTCCCTGCTTCAATCACTTTTTGTTCAAGAATGGACTGCAAACAGCAGATCTGGTCATGCCTCTGTCATTCACTCTTACTGGCTGAGGAAATCAGAGACAGTTATAATACAGCTTGTCTCAAGTACAATCGGCAGGGAGAGTACTCTTTCCAAAATACTGGAAGTTGTTTTAATTAAACACCTGAGTTCAGAGCACTGACTCAGAGGATGGCATTTCTGGCAACCGTACAGCATGGACTAACAAACACATATTGTGTTGTTACTCTGGGAAACAGAATTTCTTATGATTCCATAAGTACCATTTACTACCCAGGAAATGCAATTTCCGTGGAGAAAAGCATTGTGTGGCTCTTTGGCTATGCCCAGATTTATATTTAGAACTATCAAATTTTCCTTTCTTTCTGTATTATTGCATTTCTCACACTACGCCAAGCTTAATGTAGGTACTCTTAGGAAGCCCATAAACAGCAATTTTCTTCCTGTACTTGGCTTGTACTGCTCAGCCATTGTACTTCTTTTTCCTCTCCCCTCCCTGTGGACTAGAAACACCAGGTCCTTTCACTTTTTCTTATGATACAAGTCTAAGTCAGTATTGGTTTTTTCTGGTTTATATTGCTATTTTTTACTCTATGAGGTGATGTAGCCATTTAGGATCCAAATGAGGTGGCAGATGAAACAGTAACTTCATCCTGCAAGCTCCAGGTCCATAGCAGAACTGGGGCAGCTAAAACAGTGAAAAGATGAACCCCTTCTCAGAAAAACTATGTGCAAAACCTTATGAATTCATATTTGGCTGATTCTAAACCATGAGGTCATATGTAAGATTTTTCTTTTAAATGAATATTAGGTTATTCTTAAAAAAAAAAAAAAAAAAAAACCAAACCAACTCTTGTGCTCTTTTAAAACAAATTGGCTGGTAACACCTACAAGTCCAGCAGCAGGACAAACAAAGACAACCACAACAATGCCAGACTGTCATCCCTACATTAGGAGTAACTTCAATGAAATCAATGCAATTATTCTGAAGAAAAGAAGGAAATGCTGGGAAAAAAAGGACAACCAAGCTGTTTTGCTGAGTTTAATTCACCTATTTCACACTGTTTCATCTGTTCCTCTGCTTTCTCTGCGTATTAGATGAAGACTGAACGTGTGAGCACCCTGGAACACAGGGGAACTGAGAAACCTGCATTTTAAGAACACACTGAAGATGTTCATGACTTATGTAAGTTAGCTACCTTATTCCCCATTGCCACTGTTCCCTATTTCCTTCCCAAAAAATGGTCACACCAGATTTTTCTGAAGACAATGAAGGCTATGTGAAGTGATGGATTATAAGGTCTCTTTTTTTCTTTGCAAGAGCATTCAATTTTCAAGCTGTCTATGTCCCGTTAGAAAACACAGTGTAAAGCTGACAAGTGGGAAAACAAAACCAAAATATTTCACTTACAGAGGATTAATCCAGCAGGAACTTCATGAACTGAACAAATTGAAACTGTGGCAACCCCCCACTCATCCCAAAAAAAACCCCACAACAAATGACAAAAGTATTGAAATTGCCTCATTTTCTTACTAACATTGCCTGAAACCAGATGGGTTTTCCCAAAGACATATGGTCCTACTTATATTAAAGTAAAATTCAGATCTGATCATTTTAATCCCCCATAGCTAATCGTATTTGCCTACCAAGAGTTAAAATAACTAGCACAGCTCTCCTTCCTCTGCTGGTTCACTGCTTTTCCTTGCTTTAAGCACTCAAGATAAGCAGTTCTTAAGGGCCACAAGACATTACCCTACAGATCATATAACTTGAATATTCTTCCTTCTTCAGCTTTTGGGAGAAAAGTTCTCCATTTTACTTTCTCTTCTGAAGTAGTCCCTTAAGAGAATGCATCCCTGGGTTTTGGGGTTTGTTTTTTGTTGGAGTTTTTTGTGGGTTTTTGTTTGTTTGTTTGTTTGTTGGGTTTGGGTTTTTTTTTCAAAAGCTATATCTGTTTTACTCACAACACCAGCAGACAGAAGAGGAAACCTGCAACTACAGCAACATAGGTCATTAATCAGTCCATAAAACTGTCAAGACCTGGACAAAATTCACAGACTGCTCAGTGTTCACAAAGTTTTCACAAACATCTGTAACAGTGTGAGGCGGGGGGAGTCTAGAGCACTTAAGAGAATTGATTTTGCAGAGATTATGTTATGAAAACCACAAAAAAACTAAGATACATGGTGCTTAGACTGTGCATCTTAGTGTGCCTCCTTTTTATTTACTTAAAAAAGAAATGCCACCTGGCAAATTTTAACTTTTTTATTCAGCTCTGTCCCCAAATACTCATCACTGTCCTACTTGGTCCTTTTCTCCCACAATAAATTCCTTTTTTGACCAACATCACATAGCTTCCAGGTATGATTAGTTGTCTCCGCACTTATCAGTTAGACTTTTCATAAGGCACTGAAGGTTAGGACATCTTCAGTATCTATGGATAGTGGTCCTGGAGCACTAGGGCTCTGCTGATTTCTAGCTTCTCTCCCCACTGGCAGCAGCCTGACTGAGTGGCATGGAAGGGGCTAGGAAGGAAGGCAGCAAAGTCACACTCCCATGAGGCTTTCGAATTAATTTCTGTTAGTTCCATTAAATAACTGTGTATTTTGATAAACTTTCTCCATTCTCTTGTAGCCACCACATTTAAGACATTCTGGACAACAAAATAGAATAAATACATAGTTTATCCATTTTATATATAACTCGAATCTCAAAAAAAGTAAAACTTGACACTTAGATTAGGAAGCCATGAAAATGTCGTGTGTAAATGCACACAAAAAAGTGCCAAATTAAGAATTTGCTAAAATTAGGTACAATCATACAAATGCTTAAATAGGAATGATTCCTTATAACGTGACTTACTGATGTGCAAAAAAAGATAACTATGATGACAGCTTCTCGGCTGCAAAACAAAATTTATCATGGTAAATAACCCTGGAGAACCAACCCAGCTCTATGAAGACAGCTTATATCCAGTACAAAATGAGTTTAACGCACTCACTACTACCATATGTAGGTGACTCTTAGGATGGCAGCACAAGTCACTCTAAACCCTCCCATGCTGAGGAAGCTCAGTTTCCACAAACATACAGGATCTGAACACGGCAAAAGCCTGCAGTCAGACACACCAGATGCTGGTCTGTTTTTCTGCTGCCCCAAATCAGTACACATTTAAAACTCTGGTTTACCACCAGGGAGGGAAGCGGGTTGGTTTGTTCTGCCCTCCCTTCCCACTTCCCTCCCAGGCCACACATGAAGGTAATGAGAATGCGTAATAAGAATCAGACAAAATGCCATTTACTGCCTCATGTTCATACAATAGCTGCACTCAGTCGAGGGCCTCTTTGCACAGGCACGGCATGAGGAGGAAACCCCAAACCCCACTTCTTCGACGGCTGTTCCTCTCACAGGGGCAGTTATATGCAATGACACTTAACCCTGAGGTATCTTATATCCACCTGAAAAGTAGACTAATGTTTATTGTTGTCATCTTTCCAGAAGAGAATAAACCCAGTTTTGAAAAGAGAAGGGAAGACTGCACACAACCCCCAAGGGCAGAGTACAGTCTCTTTATGTCCATTCATACAGCAAGGGAAGTGATGAATTTGTGGCACTACCACTTGCAAATTAACTTTCTAGATGAAAACAAACATTTTCACATGCAGCTAACGACTCAAATACAGTTGAGATACCACAGCAGCAGAGAAAAGAACATTCAAGGGCTCCATCTTGATACCCTAGGAACCAATTTCACTTACAGTGAAGCACGTACACCAGCTTTTACATGACAACAAACCTGCCAAAACCAAGGAAATACAAATATTGTTGAAAATTGCTGAACACAATTGCCCCCCATCCATGTACAGCTCTTGGAGTAAAGCACTTGAGCTGCCAGGACTGCAAACAGAGATGGTTTAGCAAAGCCAGTCAGTGGCTGGGCTCTGCTTTTGCTGGGGAGAAGAGCACATCAAGCCTGAAACATCAACCCAGCAGATGGAGGAGTCTGAAGAAATTCAAGGTCATTGAGGGAAATGCTTTTATCCTGGCCCTGAGATAAATCAAGACAGCGCTGTCTCAGTAAAGTGATAGTTGGAAAGTGGACTGAGATGTTAAGGAAAAGCAGAAGATCAATCCTACTGCCTCCTGCTGCTGGATTCCAGCTGCTTGCTGAAGGGAGGACTTTATATATTCACCATAAAGGAACAATTCTTGTTAAAAGAAATACTTAATTCTAAAGGTCATTCTTCTTCCTAATGTAAATAACCCAAATACCAAACCAGCACCAAAAGGCATGCCAGTATTTAACACAGGAAATGTTACCGAGATCAACTGCTGACTTTCATTTAAAAAACCCAGACAGCTTAAGGACTGATATCTGTTTGTTGGTCTGACCTCTTGGGTCCCTGAATCCACTCGATTATATCCAAAGAAAAGTCTTTTAAGGACACTTGAAAATATAGTGGCACATACTTCATGATGGAAAGTTATTCTTTTGCTCTTCATTCCTCTGACAGACAATCCCAGGAAGCTGCAGCTCTTGAGATCTCTTGATCAGCTTCTCCTGTAATCACAGGCAGCAAGGTCAAAAAGGAAACTAGCTACAAAACAATTTTTAACACCACTTATCTATTTTTAATTATTTTTTGTTTTTAAGAGTTACATTATACAGAAGACTAAAGAAAATGTGTACAATTTCTTGTAAAAGGGAAGCATTTATCCATTTCTATGTTCTTATTTTTTTTGCTTTAATGCTTTCTTCCTTCCAGTGAGCAAGGAGAAGAGGTAAAAAAATAAATAGAAATAAGTGATGTATCGTGATCCCAGACAGCTTCCTGCCCTGGTTTGCATCAACAGTGTCATGAAATGAAGAATGACACAATATGCAATAGTTCTCCCAGCTTTGAAAAACATATGTTAGGGTGGTGCATACACTGCAGAGTACTGCAGCCAGAGTACACAACTGGACCACTCAGGTTTCTACATGCAAAAAATATCAGAAAAACATTTTAAGCACAAGCTTAACTTTTAACACATCTTTATCCTACTGAGGTCCTGTACCTTGAACTACTGCTTAAGGCTGAACTGACACTTACTCCCTTCAAAAAGCACTTTTTATTAAAATTTTCTTCCACATTCCTGAAGGTGAAATCCCAACTAGACCAAAGTTGGCGTGAGATCACTTCCTGCAGGGTCAGGATTTCACTTCCAGCTATGAATTTTCTTCAGATTAGCCTGGGACAAACTGTGTTCCTACACTTGTGAGATTATCAGGTAACTGGTACAAAACCTGTGCCCTCTCTGCATACCTCTGCCTGCAGTTCCTGTTGAGGGGTTGGACTATGCAGGGAGGGCAAAAGCGGCAAGAAGTTCAAGGGACGGTAGTTAAAGCACATTAACGGCACAAATGAACGACAAGCAGGTTTTTGTCAACTTTGTTGTAAGGTTCCGCCCCCCGCCCCGCCTATTTTTTTTGCCCATTAACAAAGATCATGTGGGAAGTCCTTCAAGAGAAGAGTGCAGAGACTCTCAGGATGAACTGTTCTCTCTTCCTCATCCTCGCCAGGCAAGAACTGGGGACCCAAACATGGCAAAAATCAGCATAAATCAACAAATTTCACTTCTGAAAAACTTCTCATTTTTTAAATTCTTTTTAAATATTCCAACGAATTGGTGCTACAGCTTCTCCATCAAGCAATCTTGATGTATTTTTCCTTACTGATGTCTGAGGAGGACTAGGAAACAGCAAAGGTAGTCAGACTATCACTAAACAGCCCTAGCCTGCAGAATCCCTTATTTTGATATGGATAAATTTATCTTGGACATTATTTCCTGCATTATGCATCCATTAATTTGGAGGAGCTGCAAACAGGGAAGGAAGCAGGGAGCGTAGAGATAAGGGTGCTCCAGATGATGATTTTTGCAAGGCTGCAAAAGTATCATGAAACTCAGTGCACGTGCACTGTGTGGGGAGGGGGTGACAGAGAGGAGGCGATAGCTTTAAGTCCCTTCCATCCTGCCCAATAAATCTGTGTCTGACAGATCCCCACAGGCCTATATATCATTTTCTTTTTCTTTAATTAGGAGACCAGCTGCAACTCCTTGGCCAGAGCCCAGGCAAGCTTCCCATGCTCCTTCTATAAGTTTCTCCAACAAATAGTGCTAAGAAGCAAAGAAACTGAGTACAAAATTTAGCATGTGACAAACTTCCATGTTTGACCTCTGTACCAGGCAACCTGCAAATCTACATCAGACTGACTTTCTGTATAAGGTCATGACAAGACCAAAAAAAAAAAAAAAAATGGATCTGGACAGTCTATGAACTTTATTTGCTACCCAGTCTCTCCCCTTTTCCCATATCTCCACACATTATCTACAATTTCTGCACAATCTGAATGAACAAGAAGTACAGATTCCACTATAAGTATTTGCCATCTACAGCGGGGTAATTCCTTGTTTAATTCTGATGAAGTTGCAGCTAGTTAAATATTTACTGGGGGGAAGCACACTGTCCCAGAGAATATTTTTGAGAACTTAATCCAGAAGCAGGGAGAGGCCCATGTCACAACTTACTTCTGTTCAATATATCCAAGATAATGAAATACAGCTTCCCACAATCTGTTCCCTTCCTCTTTCCTCCAAGAGAAAAATAACTCTTTCAGAAATATGCTGGCTATCTTGGGACTTGCCACTGGAAGCAGCAATTGCCTGCAAGAAGCTGAAAATCCAGACCAAATCCAAACGGTGCATGCCAGTCTGCTACCAGTGAGCTGAGGAACAGAGAAGCTTTAGCTGCTGTGTCCTGTGTATTGCACATCCACTGCTGCTTTCCCCCAGAAATAAAATTTTGAAAAATAAATTATCAGGAAACAAAATCATTCCCCGGCAGGCTCTACATTTCTCTGCTATATGGGCACCTGAGGTGCAGATTTGATTGAAGCTTGTCAGCTCAGGTTACCCTTGAAGCTTGGCATCCTTTGAATTTTCTTCTTTCAGACAAAGGTAAGGAACAAGGGGCTGCTGCCACTGCCTGGAAACCTCCCCAGCCTGACAGCTGCCACTTCCAGTTCTGCTCTGCTCTAATGGCACCGGAAGCAAGATGTATCCATCCAAATCTATCCGCTTTGGAAAGCAGCAGTGGGGATGCTCTTAAATCCATTTCAAAGCTTATTTCACAGTAAGTCTGTATAGCTTCCTGAAGAGGCCACATATTTTATCATCAGCTTAACTCTGAAAATACCAGACAGTTCTGAAGTAGCTTTTTTAGCAGGACAGTGAGCTGGCAGTGAAACAGGAACCGCTGAAATCACTCCTGCCTGCTCTCATCCTGAGTCCCACATCCCATTTCTTCATTCTGTCTTCAATCACTGTGTCCCAAAATTGTTCATCAGGGAACAGCAGTCAATATTAAATGCAGAGCCTCTTCAAATGTAATCAGACGGATAATAACGGGTGGCATTATAAATTAATCTAGATAAAGCCATTCAGAAGGACAGTGGAAGAAAACAAAATGTGCAGTAAACAACCTTTGATTCACCTTAGCCTTTCAAGATAGTGATCAGACTGGATGCTAGTTTTTACAGGACAAGGTGGGGGGAGATCATGCTCTACACTCCTACAGACTGGTTTGATGTTCTGCTGTCACAATGATAGCCTCAGTAGCCAGAATGAGTTAAAAAAAGGAATAAAAGGAAAGACTGCTGGGAGTGACAAGTCTCTCAAGATGGTAGGGAGCACATTAGGCTGTTACCAAGCAAAGTGCACTTAAAACCAGTCCGTGCTATGATGCTTTGTTCTCTCCTGTAACAGGGTATGGCAGGTCACAGGTTCGCTGCAGACAGAAAATACTTGTAAAGGCTCTTTCTAGGTTTCTTGACAGAAGCTTTAGCCTCCCCCAGAGCACCACAGCAGCGTGGTGGAATAGCGTTGCTGTGCTCCCCTGGAAGGCGCATGCTCTGCGCTGGGGCACAGGAGTACCCAAAGGCGTGGGCAGGTTGGACCAGACTCTTCAGCTGCTGGACCCCTCAGACACCTGGATGGACAATGGCTGTGTGGCAAAGCCGGTGCCTGCTGAAGCTGTCACGGTGTGCCAAGAGGGAAGGCCACCACGTCCGACCATGAGCAGGACTGGCTGCCTGGCAGGAGCACAGTCACATGGGAGCGGAGGGGGAAGAGGCAGCCGGAGGGTGACAAGAGGCTGGCTGTGCCACAGGAACGTCCTGTCACCACCACCCCACGTGCACCAGGGGTCCGTGAGCAAAGGCGCCAGCTCCTGGTCTTTCCTGCAAACCCTTAATTCATTACACAGCTCTGGCCCTCCTCAGCTGCACACAGGCAGGGCAGATAACAGGGCAAACACATTAACAACAGCAGGTCCCTGCGGTGAGATTAGGCTCCACCTATGCCTTAGGGGATATCGGTCCCATCCAAAATTGCCCTGAAGTAGTTAGCTGAGGACTTAGATAATCAATTTGGTTTGCTGCTCAGACTGTCCTTTGCTCCCAGTTATTCATCGCTGCCCTGCTTAATTCACCATAAAGGAATTCCTGAGGAACTGCCCTGCCGTCAGGAAGGCTCTGTTTATTCAAAGGAAAGACCAAAAGTGCCAATAATTGAATGATTTCACTTGGCACCGACTGCTTAATTTAAGCAGATTTCTTTAGCAGAGGAACAGCTTTGGGGGGAAAGAAAAGAAAAAAAAAGGAAAAAAAGAAAGAGAAGAATTAAGATCAAGACTAATGAAGTTTTTTGTTAATTAGCCACCAGAAAACAGGCTCCAAAGCTACAAAGACCGTATGCAGTAAGTACCATGCTTTGCTGTGGACTCATTGGTGTTCCTGCAGAAAATACACGCTGCAGCAAGAGGAACCTCCACGAGGTCAATACTGCTTCGGCTCTACAGTTTATACCATGTTCCTGGAGAGCTGGGGATGACCAGTGGAGAAACTGGTTCCTGTCCATATCTTTTGATTAAACTTCTGCTATTTTCCCTTATCTTCAAATTTTAACCTGGGGCCCTTCCTGTCACAAAATTCCTGAAATATATTGGCTAATACTGGCAGAATACAAATTATTATAAAAACAGCACATGCATTGACAATCATATTGTATTTTTAAGGTATTATAACAGTATAATATTTCCTTTCCCAGCATTTTCTATCCCACTGTAAGCAACCACTCTACACTTCAAAAATATCAGCTGCTGTAAGACAAATAAACTGTTGATGCTTGCAAATGGTATCAGAACTCAGTATTTGAAGAGCTGACGTATAACATGTTAAATAGAGTTTTCATTGCTCTATTTGGATGATTTCTGTTTAACCTTTTTATTCTATCCTCAGAAATTCAGAAGGAGAGTGATGGAGCAAACTTGTAGCAGAGCTGCAGAAAGAAAGGTGTACATTAAAAGTATTTCAACTCTAACCCAGTGATTACAGTACGAACCTAGCATTTTATTTCTCAAAACATAACACAGGACAATATGAAACTGAAACTAAATAAGAGGACATTTGATACAACTGGAAGCGTAGCCCACAAGTTTTGCAGCATAATGATCTCTCTGATATCTTTGTCTTTCTTCCAAAGTCACATTAAAACATAGGTTGCAGAGACACAAATAGATACTCCTCTACCACAGACACTTGGCTTTTTTTGTATAGCATTTGTCACTAGTCACATCTCTAAAAAAGCATCGCTGTAAGAATCCTTTTCAAGAAATCCTTCTACAACATGTTGTTCCTGGCCTGTACCATGGACTTAATGTCAGAGACATAAAATAATCTTTTTCAAATTATTTTCATGAAAGCTTCACACTCTATCAATTAAAGCAGGAAACAGGATGTTTAAGAAAAAGCCCACATTCTGATTTTCCATAAAACCTCTGCTATTAATACACCCAGATTCACTCCATGCTGTGTTTATGATTAGAATCCTTTGCGGAAACATTGGCTGTTTAATAATCATCTACATCTGCCACAATATCCCATTTATGCTTCAGCCTACATCCTTCCATTGTATTATTAGCTACCTTCGTTAAAGGATAGTCAGAATTATTTCCTCTTTGTTTGCGGGAATAATCTGAGGATGAAAGAGGAGAAAATAAAAACAGAAGGGTGACACTGACTTATAGTACAACTGGGATGGCAAATAAAGATTTTTAAAGGTCTTGCGCATTGTTCAACCCACTAAAGCAGCATGTTTATTAACTAGAATTTACAGCCTAGACCACCCCCTGAGTTTTTAAGGGTCTGACCTGATCAACCCCAGGTGGTTTGCCCTTTCTCAGGGTTCATCCCAGGAGCGAAGTCCTGAGACCCTGGTGGCAGAGGGCACAGCTGTGTCACCCTGAGTCCAAGTAGCAGTGCCGGCTGCATCCCCAGTGGCTGGCAGGGACCTGAGGCAGCAGGTCTCTCCGGGACCCTAATCAAACCTCTGTCCTGGGGGCTACTTCTGTATCATCCATGACAACACAGCTACTGAGCCTGCAACAGGCACGGGGACCAGAAACCTCTGCAGATGTTTGCAGGTAAATGCACAGCTTGGTTCATGACCAGTGTCACAAAAAACACTGAAGAAAAGAAAAGAAAAGAAAAGAAAAGAAAAGAAAAGAAAAGAAAAGAAAAGAAAAGAAAAGAAAAGAAAAGAAAAGAAAAGAAAAGAAAAGAAAAGAAAAGAAAAGAAAAGAAAAGAAAAGAAAAGAAAAGAAAAAGAAAAGAAAAGAAAAAGAGAAAAGCTGGAGATCTCTGTTTTTCCGCAGGTTGAAATGAATTGGTGGGATAAAAATGCAGTCTGTTTCTTTGACATGTAAAAGGGGCAAGAAACGGACAGTGTACATTTTATAGGCAAAAGAGAACTAGGACCACATTTATAGCCAGGACAGTTTCCAAACTGATTTGCCCCACTGCAATTCTTGTTTTGATATTTTAAAAACCACACACTACTACTACAACTTCTTACCAGAGGTAACATATCCTCCCCTGATCACCCTGGGCCTGGGGGCTGCTCTGGTGAGCTGAGGAAAGCCCAGAAAGACTGAAGGGGAGCATGTAGGCACAAGGCTAGACAGCCTTCAGCTGAAGACCTGCCATAACCTTTGCAAGGACAAAATCCCCTCATGCCTACCTTGCAGGGACCCCTGCTCCCCACCTTGGGGAGGGGTCGGTTCTTGTCTTGCTGATGTCCAGGGGAGCAAAGAAGCTGGGGTGCTCTGCTCTAAGGCAGACTGGGCTGACAGGTAATGTTACCCACCACAAAATACTAGAAGAGAACAATTAGTGCTATTGAGTTAATGAGTAGCAATGATAACAGAGGTAATGTTGCCAGTTGGATGCCCTCCTTTAAGCAGCCAGATTGCAGTTAACCAGAGGCAAAACACATTCCCAGCTGCCAGGTGAGAAGCAGAGGAAAAATATTTTTTGAATACACACAACAGGCATCTAAGGGTGATCCACAGTCTTCTGGAAACTTGTTGCTGAAATTACTCAGCTGGCTAGCTTTTGATGGTGCTTGCTGCATATTAAGGCATTTGATGCACCCAAAAGCACTAAAAGGAAAGAAAACCATAACAATGTGCCAAGTATTAATCTGACTCTTCATTTCTGAGCAAGATAAACACTGGCTCCACTCAAACTGCCTCATGATCTGTTTTGCCATTGGAAAAGGCAAGCTCTACTTCAGTTAAATTTGCCTGAGTGCTTTAACTAATCAAGTCTTACACATAAACATTTGAATAAGTCAGAAGAAAGAATGACAACAAAACAGCATGGTGCAGACCAGGAGAAATATCTGTGAAGTACAAATAATATACGAAAGAAAACAGCATATTCTGTGCTGGGGTGGAATTGCCATTTTCCCCAGTTGGTCTGGGATGCAGCCCACCCAGTCAAGCCTTGTGCTGAGCAGTGAAGGTGGTGGCATTGCCTAATCAAAGGATACTAAGAACCAGATTAAGTTTTCCCCCCTAAGCAGAGCTAGAAGAATACACTGCCTGAAACTGACTTTCGAGTAGGTCCACATAAAGGGCAACAGCACCTTGCCTGTTGCCTGTACAAGAAAAGCAATCACTAAAACAAACACCTTTGTCCACATACTTGAGAAAGAGAGGAAGAACCGAGGACGAGATAGAGGAGATGAAGTAGGAGAAAAGAGACTGCGCATGTGACCTGGGACCCAGCAGGGAAGGACACACACAGTCAGCTGTACCTCAGGACCTTGGTGGCACCAAGCCCTGTGACTGGCTCACCTGCTGCTCCCATGGGACCACACAGCTGTGCTTCTGCTACATGTTCACTTCTGGCAACAGGAGTCCATGTTCACTTCTGGGAGCATCACAAGCTATGCCGCTAAGAATAAAACTACTTTTTGTTCATCCCTTTATTATGTGCGCAGCAACATTCAAGTCCCATTTCCATCTAAACTTATATGTCTCTAAAACAAAGATGTTTCATGTTGTTCCCCACCCCTCCTCCTCTCTGTTCCTCTGCAGTCTGATTGAGCAGCCCCACAGCAGGAGGACCATGGTTCCCAGTGATCAGGAACCAGGCCAATTCGAGAAACAGGCAGAAACCTTCAAGCCCAAGGATGGTCATCAGCTGTACATTGGGTACAGCCGCAGCCACTTTTGCACTCATACCTGAACCCAAGAGCTGGCTTTTGGAAAAGAAAGCAGAAGCTATTGGTGCACTACAGACCTCCCCAGGCTGGGCCTAGAAGCAGCATGGTCACAGTAGCAGATATCCAACTCCTTACGGCAGCAAAATGCAAGAGAGAAGCCTGTCAGAACACTCTGAGGCCAGGATTGCTCCTCTACTCCTCGTTACCCCTCCAGCACTTCTGCACCATGGGGGTGGACCAGCAGCCCACCCAGGCTTCTGTCTCAAGCTGCACAAAAACATCCTGGGAACTGCACTATAAGCCAGTCTGTGGAAAACAAGAGCTGAAGACTCACTACCCCACCGACTAAATATTGTACCTCTGAGCACCGTAACTACATCATTTAATCCTGCTCTAGGATCTTATGAAGTAAGGAGAAAGATAGACGCATCCTGCAACAGTTAAAGCTATCGCTTTCCTCACTATTTCACAGAAGTAAACTGTAAAGCCACATCATCTATTCAGACTCATGATGTCCTTGTCAGCTTCCAAACAATTCAGAAGAAACATCCAGTTCCCACATGCCTGCTCAAATATGCCGCCGCAGCAGGCAGCAGAGGCTGCCTCGTACACAGCCACTTCTGGACAGGCAAATGAGAAAATAGCAGTGTCCTACAACAACCACCCACATTTTGGGTTTAGATTAAGTTCACTTTAAAGGACTTAGATTCGAGAAATCATAGTTACAAAAGTGGAAAACACAAATGAAATAATAATGACTTGCTAAAAATCCTGCCTGTGAGGGAAGCAGCTCCTGCCTTCATATACAAGATTCTATACCACAGTTTTGCATCTCTGATTACATTAACCTTCTCCAACATCAAAATGAAAAGAATATTACTTAATCTGTCTGGGAGGGGTCGTTAAGACAGTTTGATTAATAAGCAGGTCTGACAAGTCCAGCCAGATAACTGGACAAGACCATCTCTTGTAAATACAACAGGTAAGCCCTTCTCTGTGACAGCATTAGTTCAACAGACATAACATATTCTGCAAATCAAATATAACTCATAATTCACACTGTGTTCACATTCATACTGTAATTCATCTTAAATATCTCTAACTACCATGGTTCATGCAGTCTATCAAGAGGCATCTCAGCAGAAGTGTGATTCACAGCTTCACAGGAATGTTGGGGGGAAGGTTTTTGCTATCACTGTGAATGTTGAGAATTGTATTGCTACTGAGAATAACTTGAAGGAAGGCAGTGCATAGTAATACTAGATGAGTTTTCTGCATCTAAAAAAGGGAGAGATTTCCTCTTCTGAGTCTACCACAAATGTATGAACCTTCTGGATCAGTTCTAATCATCAGGTTCTTGACACTGTGTGCAGACTTATGTTTGCTGCTAACACATCGACAAGCTGCTGTGGTCTATAAAAACAACCCACTGGAAGATGACACCATGTTAATTTTCAAACTTCTTAAAGAAAAAAAAAAAATCTCTGTTAACCAAAAGCTTTGATTAAACTCTACTGGTTAAGCCCTATAGCAAGTACAGAGTGATAGATCACAAAGCAAAAACATCTTAAGAAAATTAAAGCTTAAAAAAACCCCCAAACCCACTACATCTTAGCACCATTTCTGTGCTGTCCCTGTGTCAGACAAATGCTTTGCAGCCCTTCACACACCAGAACAATGACTCCCCAAGTGACGGAAATGGCATTATCCAAGAATTTCAGCAACATTAGTAGTGCAGCGTTTCCTGAAACTGCTACAAGCCATAAACAGCCATGGAGAAGTCAGCCTGAGATGCCATTTTGACTCCATCTGTGCAGCAAATAAATGGTGCATGAGAGCCAGTATTCTCTTCTACTCAGAGACAGCAGCTCTGCCACACAACCCAAACCTTGCCAAAGCACTGCCTGGACACCCACTGGATGGCTCTTCTGCACTGGGCACCTCCAGCAACAGGCAGGGAGAGGGTGGGATTCATATTCCATGATCAGAGCTAACTTGGTAAATTAACCAGTATTCCAAGTTCCTGCTGCAGTTAGTGGAATGACCCAGGCATTTCAGAGACTAATTCATCCCCTTTTAAACAAGTGTCAGAGACAGCAGGGTGCTCATATTAACTGTTCTCTTCTTCCAGTCAGAATATGCGCATGACTCCTCTCTTGCCATGAAAATATGAGATGCAATCTATTCTGCATGATTGTTTCAGGTTTGTTTTGTTTTGTATCCAAATAACATACCCATTGACATTTTCAACTGCTGCTTTTCCTGAGAATAAGCCTTTCCTCTCTAGTGACAAGCTGCACATCTTGCAGTAATTGAAAAAAGGACAGCACCAGATAAGTACATCCTGTCTGCCTTGAAATAAGTATGCTACTTCCTTTTCCAAGAAGATAAGAAACATCTGCATACAGGCATTACTACACAAAAGCTACCTCTCTGTAAGGAAAAGCCTAACTGAAAATTCAAATCATTTCTATACCTCATGGACATAACCTTGTGTAGCAATTCAGGTAGGTATGTTACAACCTGAGCAAGGAGGGGGTGCCATCGAGCTGTCCAAATTACATACAAGAGCTGTTTTTCATTCAGAGAGACAAATCTCACCTTTTTCTCTCACCAAGTAATTATAAAACTTAAACTATACCGTATATTGACTTCTTTCCTATGTTTCCCGTATTCTTCTTCTAGCTATTCTTTTCCATCACCTCTCCTCTTCCTATCTTCTATTATTCTCGCATCGACATCACAAATTTTATCTGCTATACAACTATTCTTCATCCCCATTCTCCCTCCTGCAGATGTGTCTCTTCTTTAACACAAAGCTGCTTCCTCTGGTTCGTGCAAGCCACCCCACTCCACTCCTCAGCTCCCTGTTCCTGCTCTGACTGCAGCCCAATAATGAGTCCTCAAAACCCATCCAGTTATCCATGGAAGGCAGGTCAGGTCATGCCCCACTTGGTTCACCTGCAGTAGCTTTCTGCTGCAGGCACTGTTTTGAAGCTGGATGCTCAGGAACACGAGCTGCAAGTGGAGTTACATCCTGCCAAAGGGGAGCTGCTCTGTCACACATCCCCAGCCATCACACCTGCCTAGCTCTCCCCACTCCCTTATCTCACTGCATCACTCTCACACTTTGAGTGATATGCCTCAGGAGATGGATAACATTGTCTGCTACAGCTGCCTGCTACCAAACGCTCGGGCAAGGAGAGCTGAGCATGTCCTGGGTCCGTGCCTGCAAGACAGACAGATGGTCATTCTGTCACCCTGCAGGTTTATGTGGGCTTTCTCCCACTCACATCCTTGGACTTCCAAGTTCCTCTGCCCACCCTGACTAGCAGAGCATCGACTTCTGTTTATTCCACCTGTGCTGTGGCATCAAAACTAGCTTGGAGCAGTCTTAGAACAGCTAGGTTTTCTTCCACTGTAACAGTTTATTAAAGAAAACAAAATGCAGCAGTGAATAAAAACTAGTTATTACAGAGCTATTCACTGATGGTCTGAAATCAGACAATAAATCAGTATAAGTTTTCCCCTGCAACATAAAGTTACTTGTAGCTAGCTGCCTCCCCACTTCAGAATCTCCTAGGCTAAATGCACTCGTGACACCCAAGCTGATGGGCGTTTGTCACCCTGAAAATAGAGAGGACAAGTACAAACATGTCCTAACCACCAGCTGAGAGGAGCAGAAGAACTCTAGAGGTCATGCAAACCATCATGCAACCGTGTCATACAAGATAACAGAGCAAGATGCTGCCTGCCTGGCCTTGCCTGCACCCCTTGCACCAGACCCTTCCGCAACCATTTCAAAGACTTTAACTTGGGAGAAGGCCACAGCCAAGTCCTTTTCTAAGGACATTAAGAGTAGTTCACTCAGAAGACAACTCTTCATGTATTTGGGCACCCCATCTTCCAGGGAGGGTTATCTTCCCACCAGCCCAGCCCCTGCAACAGGCGCTCCAGCAGATGCCAGCACCAGAGGGGCAAACCTGGGAGGGAACCCTTTTCCTGCAGATGCTCCGATGGCTCTTGGCTGCTATCTGGCGAGCCAGGCAGGCCCTGGCACTGGCTGCAGCTCCAACAGGAACCCCACCCGGGACCACTGCTGCTCCCTGACACAGCTGATACTGCATAGCTTGTCTCCAAGTGCTCCATTATCTTAACCAGAAACATCTGAATGCATTTTCATGTGGAAACTCTACAGCAGCACAACATCCAAAAGCCAAACTGTCCTCCTCAGAAGTGCAAGGCGGGAGATTTAATTTGTAGAAGTCGAGTACAGAAATGTAAGCCACATCATCCAATTAAACAGGTAATGTACTACAACTTTTTGTAACTTTATTCATTAACCATCTTCCTTTCTTTACCCAGCAATATCCCCACTGTGTATTTACACCTTAAGTTGCTGATTTTAGGTGATAAGCTCCTCTGAACATGTGATACATTCTTGATCTTTACCAGAAAAACAACAGCTCCACCCTGTACTTTTCATCTTGGTGCAAATGTGAAGCAAAACAAAGTCCACATTTTTCTGTTTGGCTGGAAAGCATGTCTTACAAATAGTCACAGAATAAAACAGAATGATGACAGCAGGTATGGAAAAAAATAACGAGCTTTGAGAGTGGCTCAAACAATCTCCTTAAATAAGCAGCAATTAATTTACATTTCTTCTCCTCGTGCAAATCATCACTTTTGCGTTCTTAGTTTTATTTTTTCCTTTGAGTGTATTTTTTTTTTCAGGTACACGTGAGGAATGTAGGAATGGCACTACAACTAAAAAGATATAGCCACTAAACAGTTTGAGTCAGCAATTTTTAAACAAAGCTAAAATAATCTTTTATTTGTTAAAATGTTCAAATACAGTAATTCTTTCATCAATATTGTTGGAACTTCTACAGAACTACTTTTTTCAGTTATTTAAAAAGACGACATAGACAGTTTGAAGAAATAAAAAAGGAAGGACGAACCTCTTTGGAAAAAGAACAAAAATAGAATGCACAATATTCTTTCAGTATATAAAAGGCTTGTATAAAGAGATTTTGGATCAGCTCTTGGCCAGCCTCATCAAGAAGACATGAGAAATAAATCAGCTTGATTTTTAGTAAGGAAACTTTTGTAAAGATGTCAAGGAAAGCTTTCTAAGTATAAGGACAGCTAAGGCCAAGCTACTTTAGGAAGGTTACACATACAGACAAATTAGCAAAAAACAGCAATGTGGGAAGAAAATGACCTTATTATCCCTTACAATGGTGCTAAAAGCCTCCAGTAACCGACTGTGCCAAAATGAAACAAAAAATGATTGTTGCAAGTGTCAGCAGGTTGGATTAATTTTTACATGAAATAGGAAAAACCAATATTTTCCATATAAATAATGCACAGTTTAAAACTAATGGCTTTGGAACTTTTTAATATTGTATTTGCTTTAAAATAGCCTTCTCAGATTTAGACTACATTTTAGGAAATTCACAGTATAAATTTTCCATACGCTCCTTGCAGAAACGTTTGGAATGAACATCCACTCTCTGACAGTACAGTTGTGCATTTATATATGAACTGATCTTCATGACAAAGACAGTTTTCTTAGGACATTTTGTTACTTCTTGCCAAAAACTAAGCTACCACTTCACAGTGTAACACTCACTCTTTTCTTTCCACAGTCTAGACAGAAGCAGTGACTCTGTAACTAAGGTTCCCAAATCCTTTCAGTTATAAAACCTCTGTATTAAAATTTCACAACATTTTAACTAATGAAATGGTTCTGACCAGGACTGTTAATAACCCCAACTGTTTGTTGCAGGAGGCAACACTCAGCAATACAATCAGATTGGCATCTCTGTCCCAGGAGGGCAAATCTCCCCTCCAAGTTGCCAAGGTCAGGGGGAGAAAGAAAAAAAAAAAAGCAGTGGATGAGTGCTGACCCAGATCCCTTTGATGGTGGTAAAATCCCCACAGTGTTCAGTGATGCCAAGACTTTGTCTAGGGAAATTATTACAGTTTTCTGCTACGGTAACTAGTTAAAAAAATCAGGCTGTTTACTGCAGAATGCCACCTGCTACTGCCTGGCAAAGTACATCCAAACAATCACACAGGGCCCGTTATCATAACAAATGGGAGTTTTCATATACAAACCCAGAAGCGATGTACTGAAGTGGTATCCTTATCCCCAGGCAAAAGCAGGGGGAAAGACAAGGAGAAGAGGGATGGGTGCATGGACAAGAGAGCTTCTCCAGGTAGAATGATGGCCAAGGGGTGGGTGGGGCTCAGCTCCCCCAAGCACTATTGCTGCATCTTCTCCTACAAGCTGCATAATAAATTCAGCAGGAAAGGATTTCATGTGGTGCATTGTCTGTCAAAACACACGCAGAAAAGCAGAAGCTGGTAAAGTAACATATATTGCTTATTTCATCACATTCTGCTCATGAACTTGGAAGGGGACACAGTGGGCCAGGCTCACTGGTCCCATTAGGAGAACCAGCCTCCAGTACTGACCAACAGCAGCAGAAGCAAAACAATATTTGGGGGGAATTGCAGAAGTACAGCAGTCATGAAGCGGTCTATCAAGGACTGAAGTTTTCTGGTTTTTTTTTTTAACAAAAATATGGGAACTAATGTTTCTTTAGAAGGAAAATAAATTGGTCACGCAATTTGTGTTATTCAGGAAATCAAACTAGATGATCACAGGGATCCCTTCTGGCCTCACAATATATTAATTTTATAATATTGTCATTCTCTCTGTTTTTCCCCATGAAGTCCAAGGAACTTAGGAAACCCACTCTTCATCTCCTGGATTTTACTATACATCTTTCTTTACTGATTCTGCAAAAGCCTTGGAAATCAAATATCTTTTCATTTCCAACTTCTGGGAGTAATCAAAACTTTGTTCAACACTATGGCTTTTATTCCAACACACATAAATAGCTTCTTGACTTGCACAAAACCTGAAACCACTTTAATCAATCAGCTATATATAGTCTGGATAAATACTGAGTCTGAGATACTGGGTATACAGCCAATCCCATGCTATTTGCTAATACTTTGATCTAATTTCACATTATTTTAAGAAGAAATAAAAAATATTCTGGTGAGGACAAAGGCAACAGTAAAGAAATTAGAGCATGTAAAAGCTAGAGAATATGTACATTAGCTAAAAATTCAACTTGCTCCAAAAGCATTTCAAAAGACAGAAATACATATAGAATTATCACAAAATAAGACACAATTGTCCATAAATTTGTTATTTTGTTACTCCCACAGGAATTCACTCTTGATTTACCAGAAACCTACCACTATATAAAGTATATTTAATAGCATTAGTAGACAGCACTACAGTCTCACTGCGTGGGTAACACACTGCTCCATTTTCTATGGAAGCATTATGGCACAGGTGATTTATGTTTGTGGAACAGAAAGGGCTATTCTGTAGAATATCACAGGAAATGACACACGGGAAATAAACCAACACAGACATCTTAGAATCATTTCCTAAGCTCTAGCACAGCAATCTGCTGAGCTCCTGAAACAACCCAGATGCTGCTGACGCAAGGAATGAACAAGCACCAAAAAGGCTTCCCTCTTCCCAGGCTTCTGGGTCCCAAGAGGAGAAAAGGATGAACGAGGCAACAAGGTATGGAATAGTTGGTTATTTGCGACCTGGAAATATGCTTTATTGGGTACTAGCTGCTCAGTCCTATCATGGTTCATCTACGGTGGGTATGGACAGATGGGGGAGACCTGCAATGGCTGTGAAAACAAGAAAACTGAAGATTAATATGTGGTGAAGGCTCAAGTAATGGCTGGGGAAAAGAAGGTCATATGGAAGCAAAGTCGCAGTAAGCCTCATGCCAAAGCTTTCTCCTCTTCCTCCCTCAGGATAGGGGGCTTATAAGGAAAATGAAAATAGACTTTTTAGCAGGTCCTGCAGTGACAGGACAAGGAGTAGTAGTTTTAACCTAAAGAACAGCAGATTCAGACTAGATATAAGGAAGAAATTTCCCATGATGAGGGTGGTGAAACACTGGATTGCCCAGAGAGGTGGTAGATGCCCCATCCCTGGCAACATTCAAGGCCAGGCTTGGACGGAGCTCTGAGCAACTTGATCTAGTTGAGGATGTCCCTGCTCATTGCAGGGGTTGGACTTTTAAGGGTGATCTTTAAAGACCTCTTCCAACCCAAACATTTCCATCATTCTGTGATTCTATGAACCAACCCTAGCACAATTCACATAACATCCTGTTAGCATGTGTTATTCTGCTAAGGCTCAGAAGCATCTGTTCCCTTCCCACAAGCTCCAACTGTGTCAGGTAATGGATAGAGTAAAAATTCAGTTCCTGTGCTCAAGAGCACTTATTAATTCAGGTTACAGCAAGATATCAACAGATGCAAAGAAATAATTGTGTTTCAGTCAGGTTTGCCAATGTGCAACAGAAGACCACATCCTGGAAACCAGATGAACTCAATAACATTTTAACATGAATTTTATTAAGGAATGCTAGGACATATCTCATGAGGGTTTAACTGAATGCACAGTATAGAAAACTGCTTTTCATCCAAGTAAGTTTTACCAGTTAAAAATCTACAAAAAATGAAGAAATAGCTCAGCATACTATTTCATTATTATTTAATATTCTACTATTTCCACCCACTTTTAATGATACAGCCTTTTTAATGGAAAATAATATAGACTAAAGTCACATATGCAGATCTCTACACAGTATATTAAAAAATATATCTGATATTGGTGTCATAGGCTAAGAATCTATGAGGCATCCCTAGACTATTATTTTCTATGGAAAAGAAAAAAGGAAGATTCGTCATGTATTTGAATACACAGGAGTCTACGCAAGCAGATTACACCGACTTTAAATGTAATTATTTCTTGTAATTCTTTTTCTTATCCACTAGAGGAATTAGCAGGGCTGGTTCAAGACTGCAATCAGGGGAACATCTATATCATTCCACAACACTTTTTGTTTTTTTAGACAGATGTTTTCCTCAAAAGTTTTCATGTCCAGTTTTACCATTAAGTACAGTGAAGTCACACAGCTGGTGAAATACCTAAAGCATGTCAGCTAAGCAGAAAATAAATAATACTCAGTTTATGACTGTATAACTTAAAAGTCAAGATAGTGTTAATTTTTGTCTTAAGTTAAAGTTAGTCTGCCAGTAAAAACACCCTTTCCTGTAGACCAAAAAAAAAAAAAAAGAAAAAAGGAAGTTTTGAGAAAAATCAGTACAAAACTTGCCGTAACTACATGATACTTCCCACTGCAAAAATAAATACGATTTTCTTCAGGTAACTGAAGAAAGATACCTAATACTTACACTCTTGCCTACAAATCAAGGAATTGTAAAATACAAAGATGCTGTATTAATGCTCAAACCACCTCAAAACACTGTAAGTGAAATCTTAGTCCCATTAAAGCTGATGTCTAACTTCCTGCTAACATCAACAGCAACAGAATTTCATCTATTGTGCCAACTGAGAAAGGAGAAAAGGCTTTGAGATGGAAAACTAAAACAAAAAATAATATTGCTTCAATCACTACTGCTGATGTCTTCAACCATGCAATTTCTGCCCTTCCCCCTGCTATGCCAACAAGCTGAAGGTTCAATGCTTGGGTAGTTGATTTATCACTCCCTGTGACACAGTTTTGGACATTGCCCTTCCCACTGTTTCATGCCCAGCAAAACACAACACAGCAGCTCTTGCACCAGTTGCATTTTAATAGCGCAGGAACAGATCCACAACATCAAAACTCAGTTTCGCAGCGATTCAGCCAAGACTACTGCCCTTCCTAAAACTGGCGTGGGTTTGGTGGCTTTTTGGTTGGTTAGTTGTTTTTTGGGGTTTTTTTAAAGGTTTGAGGTAAGTTCCTCAGTGATCAGCGTGCAAGGGATCTTGCAGGAGAGTGGGTGGCACCATTTGGCTCTGGTCCCAAGTCAAAGGGTGTTTTGCAACTATATTGTCACCTCTTCAGATATGCTGCGGAGACTTCAAAGGAACAGCATTTCTGGAATCACATGGCTTGATAAGCCCAACGGGAGAAATATACCTAAAGGCCAAATATCCTTCATAAGAGACTGGACTCCAATGGCAGCTGTTATTTATACACAAACTACCCACTCTGGGCAACCTAAACAGCAGCTGTATCCATGTATGAAGAGCAGAGCTTTCACTCAAGGCCTCAACGAGTAAGTTGAGGCAACATTTACTGGCCCAGCCACCTGAAAACCAACTTCTGCAGGACTGTAGGAATATCTACCAGATTAGCATCACTACAAGGAATTGCAGTGAACTCCAGTACCAGTGAATTATTATGCATTAGGTTTTCCTCTTTTTAAAAAAAAAGTATTTTAAATTATGTTTATAAAAACTTAATATTTGGCACACCTGTTCTGATCAATTCCATCAATAATTGTTTTTTCAATGCCAAGAACAGGCAGACAGTGATTAAAATTTCAATTCACACAAATGCATGCAACATTTGCACTGGACTAAGCACCAAGTTTGCTTGCAACAGCAAATACAAAGAGGCAACATTTTCTTAAATGTTATCCTTTAGAGCAATGAAATCCCCCACAAATTTCTTTTTAATATTGTCCACAATGCTCTTATAAGACATCTAAGCTGTGCAAGGCACGAGCATGCAAAGAAGAAATACTGACTCAGTTTTGAAGTGAGGATTCTCAATATCCACTGCCCATGATTTTGTTTTCTGGATCTCCAGTTTCTGAGATCATTTTGCTATCTTATTTAATATTATCCTGTCTTACACAGTCAATGATTTTAAAATGTTTTTCTCCAATATGAATGTATAACCTGGTTTTCAAGAGACTGCTCTATATGTAAATTCAGCTGAGGATTATAGGGAATATTTGATGCACATAATTTTAAGAAAAAAAAGAGACCTCTCTGATATATCAGGGTAGAAGACATACACCAGTAGGTCACACTGTAAGATTTACAGGACACAGGAATACTGGAGCACAAATGAGAGTCCATTCTCAATCAGGGATGTACATCTCTGAGTAAAGCGCAGCAGCTGCGAGAACATTGAGCAAGGATGTCCACAGACTTGATGACAGTGCTAAGGCTCAGGCGGGAGAACAAGCATCTATCCAGACCAACAGTGACCTCAGTTAACTGCCTCTCAGAGAAATATAAACACAAATACTCCTTCTGCTCCTGTGCTCACACAGAGCACAGCTCTTTCTGCCGAAGGCCTGGCCATACAGACCAGGAAAACCCTGGGGTAATGCTTACTCTATATCAGCTGCGCTCCTGACACATACCCTGCCCCTGCCACCTCGTGTGACAGGAGGGGAGGATGGGCTCTCCAGAATGACGGATGAGCTACATCCCGCTGGCTGCAGAGTGAGAGCAGACACACTGCTAATTATCCCAGTGGGGTCACAGGTCAGCACCCTGTGTCCTCCCCTGGGAAGTAGTGTTCCCCTTCCCATGGTACCATGGTCCATGGACCACAGTCTCAACAGCTCCACGGGGAAACGGTGCCACTTTGATCCTTTCATCCCAGCACTCTGTCAGCAGTGCCAGCTTAAAGAGGTGTCAAACTGGATACACGTAACACAGACAGCTGCCCTGTGGATGGAGGGTAGCATCCTTAAACTTTTTCAGGCATGCCTAACATTTAGTGTCATCTTTAGTAAGGCTGGTGATCCTTGCTTACGGTGTAGACCAGCTGTGGATGTGCCTGTACATGTGTAGGCCACGGTGCACGAGGTCGTGACAGAGAACACCAAAGAAATGTGGAAAGCAACGTACAACTAGGAAATAAGGGTAGGCAGTAACTGGCTAACAGATAGCTGGCTTTGGAGACAGTAATATTGTCTTACCTTGAAGCCCTTAGGGCCTTATAGATTTCTTACAGGATAATACTGCAAAAAATGCACACACCAGATTGATTTTCTTAGGAAATCAGTTTCTTAGGAAATTACTGAGTTTATCCACTGTTGTCTGTCAATAAGAAATTGTTTACTGCATACAGAGCTCAACAGCAGGCCACAAGACTTCCATCAGTACACCAATGTTTTCTTCTGCTTCCTCAGCCCGTTTTGAACATTTCCTCTTGTATACTACACCTGAACAGGCACAGGGGCTTGCCCAAATAGCCACAAAGTTTCTTTCTGCAATGTCCCTACTTCATTTTTTTATGAAGGCTGAATGCACACTGTCGGTACCAACATTATATGTTACTGAAAGAGTTTTTAAGATTACTCCATTCCATAGTTTTCGTCAACATACTTCTTCTTCTCACATTTGATTTGCTTCTGGATCATTCTATCACAAACTTGGTGGGGTTTTTTCCCTCCTCAGTCTACAAACTTGTTCGGCATTTTCTCATGCAATCAACCACAAGAGTAACACTTTCACTTACAAAGGAGATAAATAACCAGGCCTTGCTTTTAATTGCATTAACTAGGGAACAATTTGTTGCAGAAGTCTACAGATGGAGTGCTGCCCCTTTCCAGGCATTCTATAGGCTGGTAAATGAGTGCAGGGCCTTGCAGGGTATCAATGCCTTCCTCATGAGATTAAGTTTTAATCCAGCACTATCTCCCAAACATACTTTGCTGGAATACTTCATGAAGTCCAAGCAGTTACTAACACTAACAGAGCGTGCACAACTCTGCCTGTATGGGTGCCTGCTGTAACAAAATTCAGCTACAAAAATGCAGGAACAATCAAACTTGTTACAGCGATTCATAGAGTAATTTCAGGTTGAAAAGCTGAACAGATGGCATTTGTGAGCTTTATTCAATATCTTGGACTTTTTAATTAGATTCCTGTTCATGTCAGTCTGCTGGTTTACAGCAGGAGACCCCAGATTTCAAAGTAACCTTAGGAACCCCATTGCTCTGTCTGATAGAAACCACTATGCCAGGAAACTGCTGCAGGCACAGCTCCTGCTGCTTCCACCACAGGAACTCATCAGCAGGTAATTAAAAGAACCGAATTAAAGGGATAGTCCAAAAATGCAGCTACGCCTTAGCCAAAATGCAAATTCGAGCTTTAATGCACCACACTGCTTTATAATTTTAGGATGCTCTTGGTATGTTTATCATTAGGAATCTCTATGCCGTAATTTTCTCCTCCATGCTTTCAAGTGGTTCTCAAATTCACCTTCTGCCCCTGACAAGCTCACCCTGGGTTTTCACTGCTTTTTGGAAAGCTGCATGTGGGCACAATGAAACAAAATGAAACAAAACATACTGACTGCTAAATAGCTTAAGAACTTGCAAGGGAATAAACAGTCCATCCCTCCCAAAGCACGGAGACGTGGCAAAAAGCACCAGCAGACTCCAATGGTTGTGGGACCAAATGCCCCAACAGACAGTAGTGTCATTAAATTTTAGAATCAGGTTCAATAGTTCCTTTTACCAACACAGATCAAACAAAACCAATCAAACAAACAAAAAACACCCCAAAAAAACCACAAGCCCCCAACAGATTGACTCATACAGCAAATTAGGACTTTTATGAATGCTGCAGTGCATAAAATCTCAGTGACACTTTTAACCTATGGCAATAAAGAATGGCACAGAACATCGGAATAGTAAATCTAATTGTATCAATCAATGGCACAGGTTCACAGCTGTCCCTTTATCAAAATCAGTTCAAAGTTGACTCTTTTTGAGTTGTTTGTTTGTATTACTTTACCTCTTTGAGGAGGGAAACTCCAAAATTCAGAAGACCTTCTAGACCCATTGCAATCATGTTCAGCAGAACACTGACCACATCTCCAAATCCATTTTCATTTTCTAATATACCCTGAATGTATAAGCTAGTATTAAAAATAGCCTATTTTAGAGAAGAATGGGCCAAACACTCTGCTAGCCAAACAACAGCAAATGCAGAGTTTGTGCATATGTAGCATCAGTGCTCTAAATCCCTTCCGTGCAGCAAAACTCTAAGTTGTTACAAAATGTAGCAATGCTCCATTTATGCACTGATTTTAAGAGATGAGAGGGTTACTAAGTAAACTGAATACACACATTCTAATTTTTAAGTGTTTGAATACTATATACCAATCAGCTCTAATAGTCACCTGCCTGGTATGTGTCCATCAGGGAAAAAAAAACCCTGTAACTCTGCAACAGTTTCTCCTTGTTTATTCAGTACAATTTTGCCCTGAAGTATTTTGTCAGGAAAGAAAAGCAATTCTGTCCTAGCATGAAATGAGACCGAATCCCTCTGAAACTGAACCCCTTGCCAGTGGATGTGATTGCATCGGACAAACTCCTGGGGAATGAGAATTAACAGGATGTTTTGAGGTCTAACCATTTTCCTTCCCTGTGATGTGCAAACTGCCCATAGCCCTAAACTTCCTAAAAGGTGGCTTTGTCAGGGTTGTGCAGTGGATTCCTGCTATGAAGTCCAAACAAGTCTGGATTTTGTGATAACTAGTAGCATACATGGTGTAGTAGATAGCATGGTATTGACAACAACGTGAAGTTTCTTCTGTTAGTAACAGCAAACAATGCTGAAGCAATTAAAAATAATGAAAAGTTGAATAAATGCTCTCATCATCTCTTTACAAAACATCATGATTAAGTCTTTCGAAATCTCTAAAACAACCCCTTTATTTCAGATGACAAAACTAAACAGGATGGAGGAAACTTGCCCTATTATAAGCTCAGCTGCATCAGGTCTTTCAAACCCTCAACCAAAGCAGCTCTCTCTCTTATGTGCCATTCACAACATTTCTAACTACAGCAGACAGACATCTGACGATCTCTGGAATTAAACTGAAACGCCACTCTGTCCTTTAGGTGAGACATCAGGAGCAGGGCTCTCTTTGCTGATAATTTTCTGTCTAATTCTGGAACAATGCACTCTACACCAGAAACTGCTCATCCATTCCCTCTCCTTTGATAAATTTACCACATCTCTTGCAAGCTAAGCAGAAAAAAGCCTAAACCCCTCCCTTTCCCTGCTAAGTATAGAAAACTGCATCTCTGCTGTTTACAGATTTGGAGGCTTGTCTGGACTGAAGTTTTGTAAATACAACCTATTTTGAAGTCATGGGCATTAAAATTTGGATTAATGCCTTGAAAGAAACAGTTCACATAGCCTACATTTCCCTCTGTGCTGATGTTCTCTATTGGTTGATTTTAAAGTCTCAAAAACACCCAACCAATACAAAAAACCCAGGGACTAAAACAAATTTTAACCTGGTTCTATCTGGCTCTTGGTCTATAATGTTTCATAATGCAATTTATCCACTCAGAAATAAACAAAGCAACAAAATAAAAACAAACAAACCTTGCATAATTTATTTGCTCTCTAAATGTCTTCTTTCCCTCTGCATCATGAGTGAAAGCACAGAGAGGGGGTGAGGCGTCCTTGTGGCTTTAAGAGCTGAAAAACTTCTTGCTGGAAGTCCCTATTTTTGTAGTGCTGGCAATCTGAAAAACAAAAATTGTTTTGTTAACGCTTGTATCCCTAGATACAGAAAATAGAAATAAGGTTTGTTCTGAACCACTGCCAACTATATCATTAACCTCTCCTACGAACAAGCCAACAGCTCTCATGCAAAAAAGGCAGCTAGAAACATCTTCACTCAATTCATACCTCACTTACACATTCTGCACTGACTGCTCACAGCTAAAAACTTCTTTCTACGTACACATGGAAAATAGAAACCAGTAAAACAACACGTTACAACCATGTGCTTCAGGAAGAGCTATTGTTAAGCTGTCCATGTTTCCATCTAGGAAACACTCAACCAGGAAAGGTGGCCAAAACGGGCCAGCACCATCAGAGTCCCTCTTCCACAGTGGTGGCACTAACCAGAAACTGTGCCTGTACCACAACAGCATTGCCTGTTTCCATGTGTTCGTATTTAAAGCTGCTATCAAATCCCAGCCAGGATTTAATAGCAAATCCTCTGCAAAATATGTGCACATCAGTTACAAATATCTCCCATGGAAGTTCTCTTGCACCAAGTCATGTTCTGAAAAGCCAGCCACTGCTTTTGAGGAGACTGATATGGAGCACCCAGCTGCTCTTTTGCCCACATTGCCTGAAAGTGCTAAGACAGACACCAACCTCGGTTTATGTGCACTGAACAAGTAGAGTGGCTAACTGAGCTCCTAAAAGCTAGCAAGGAGAACTTCATGCTCTACAAAGTCTGTCATTTTCATTCTGCAAAGTGTCAGACTGTATTATAATATTTTCTCTGATGTTCAAATTGGCACAGCTGATTTTAAACAGCTTCTTCATGGCACACAGCACCTTGTCATAAAAATATCCTGATATCTACAACAATTAAGCTGACGTACAACAGAATTAAAACTAACACAAGAATTTTATCATACTCAAGCTTCCAAAGGCAGTGGAATTAGAGCAAAGTCCTAAACTGACTCCAGTGAAAATAAAGGCTGTTCCATTAAAATAAAATGCAGACAAAATAGCAAATTATACAAGCTGCAAAACCACCATACAAAATGATCGATTTAACAGCAGGCCAGCAAAGTAAAAAGCAGTATCAGGCTGCAAGTTACATCCAAGAGGAAACGTGAGTAATAAAATGTAACTAATAATTCTTAGTTGTTACACAAAAAACTACTTGTTAAGTTCCAAATACAATACACAGACCTGCTTCACTGGTGGGGAAAGGTGTGTATCTATCTACAAAGAACATCTAGTGAACAGACCACCAAAGCCCTCCTAATCATGGCTGTAAGAGCCACAGAGACAAGTGCTGCAGGACAAGGCTCCAAGTGTCATGATTATGGCATTCAGATAACACTGCTGTGACCCATGAGTCACAGACACCATCTTTCCCAAAGTTCACAGCACTGCTACTGTGCCCAACCTTCATTTTTTGTCATTTTTCCTTTTCCTACACAATGGCACAGCATGGATCCACTCCTTAAAGCCACACAGGGCTTCCTTCATCATGGGGTCCAGTTCCTGAGCAACAGCAACTAAGACTCAAAAGACTTGGGCAATAGCTTGCTCTCATCTGCAAAATCCCTGAACTGAAAAGTACCCTTTTTCTTCCCATGTTCCAGCTCACTGAAGAGTGCTGCTTGAGCATTTTCCTTTCTGGCTGGAACCACATTTCCAGCTCTTCACAGACATGGCTTCTTTACTAATGGTTTGATAGACATGGAGTGACACGCAGTACAGAGCTAAATGCAACACCTGTGTCAGGACATACATGTAATTTCAGCAATGCAGAGTTAAACTCTGCCCTCATGGGCAAACCTGACCCTCCTGGATTTTTGCTGGCCCATAACTATAGGGGAATGCAGCTGGCTGTTAGCTGATACAGCCAAAGTGACCTCACAGTACTCAGTCATCACAGATACGTAAATGTACAGCTAAAACATTTCTATCTGCACTGGAACAGGCAGAAACAAGAACACAACATTCATAGCAGGCAGATGGTATTCTACTTTTGATAAAAAAGAACTGATTTCTGGCAAAGTATTACAAGAGCTCCCTACCAGTCAGGTCTTACTTGAATACTTATTAAGGATGATGCCCTGTTCTGTTTGAAGAAAACTTCCTGGCCAGGGTAGAGGAACAAGTTTTTTGAAGTCCTTCCAGCACTCCCAGTTAGCGACCTCTTAGGGAGGTCACAACGCTCCCCCGCAAGCAGTCCACCAAATATTGAAGGTAGTTTGCCATGGTGAATACAAACTTCCCAGCAATGCTCTGCCAGATCTGCAATACCTATCTCCCCAGATCTGCACAATCTTGAATAATAAGGCTTAACATAAGAAAAATCTAGAGGGTAGAATATTGCTACATACACACAGATCTTTACACATTTAAGTATATTTTTCTAGAAGGCTAGGAGGAAACGGGCATCTTATACCAGTGATCTTACAACACTCCTCTCTTTTTCCTTTCCCCAAAACGTCTTTAATACCAATGATTCACATCAAACTTCTACCAAAGGTGAAGCCCTTCTGAAGGAATCAATCTAAAAAAAAAACTTTCACGTGTCAAAAAAAAATAAATTAGTTCTTAAAAGAGAAAGAACTGCTATACTAAAGTAATAGTCACATAAACCTCAAGACATCCCAGACTGAGATTTTTGCTTCCTGCAAACTAACAAGGACAAAAATCCCGTGCACTAAGCATGGCATATACAACACCCTAGGCTCTGTCATTTATTTAAGTACAGACAGGCATAGCTGTGAAAATCTTAACAGCATAGATTAGGCAGTATGTACTATGGTAATAACTTGGGTTTGTCATTCATCTTGGACTCACACTTTCATTTTCCTGCTGAATAGGGGGGGTACACAAAAATAAACACCAGCAAATGGCTAGCAGGCATGGCACTGAAGCAAAATCCTTAGTACAAAACTACCATGGGCCCTTCCAGCACTACTGTAAACAAAGACTGAATTACGTTATACACACAATAGCAACACTTAAGTCACAGATGTAGTTCCTCAACTGTGATCTGGGAAGGGCTGTACAAACTCGGGGCAGGTGCCATCTGCACAAGCAGGCAGCAAACACCGACTGATGAGTTTTTTGGGGTTTTTTGCTGGGTTGCCAGACATCATCATTAGAAACTACAGCCCCTGGTTAAAGCCAGTATACAATGACAAGGTGCTGAGCAATTCAGGAAGACAACTCTAAAGACACCTCCATTCCCTTGAGCTGTAGTACACTATCTGTGTCAAAAAGGAGGTATGAGCTGCTACCAAACCTCAACAGGTCTGGCAAGAAGGGAGGAGAGAAGTGACGCTTATTATTCATGTGGTTCCCCCAAGGGTTAGCCACTGGTAGCTAAACCAAGTACAGCACAGTGCCCTGCTATAAAATGCACTGCAAACAGATCAACAGGATATACATCCAGACCTTGCCTTGTCAATCATGAGAGAGAGAGAGGTTTTAACTTCGTCTGTGACATCTATGTTCAACCGGTGAATACCTCGTGGCAGCTGTTGCAGCTTTCTGCAGCACTCCATCAGTTTGCTGCACATGGTTTTTTTGGGTTGCCATCCCTCCCCTTTCCCCTAGAGAAATCTGGGGATAGTCTGCAGATCAGATGTAATACCATGGAAAGCTGCTCGTGCTTACGGCAAACAAACAAACAAAGAATCCCGCAACTTTTTCAGCCCTGTTGAACAACTCTAAACGCATCATGTGTCATGCTGGACACAACAGAGTATATTCACACATTCAGCATATCAACAACTCCTGGGAGCCCAGTGACACACTGAGCTTCAGCTCTGCTCATGGGCAGCAAATCCTCTGGTCCTTGGGAAGAGACCATTGACCGAGCATCTCCATTCAGCCTGTCCACAAAGGCAGGGCTGTGCCACAGCATGCAGCTCTGCCCAGAAGGCAGAAACTGTCTGCACAAGGAAAGCTGGACTTCACTTCCCTGTGCTGGCTGTTTGTTTCAGGAAATTTCCCATCCCCAAGGCGAGTTTCAGGATCTACCCTAACTGCTCTGTCAGATGCAGAACGGAGCCAGGCAGATATATATGTCTGGGATGATCCAAAGCGTTTCTTTCCCCACCTTTCTTGCTATTTTTAAAATGTATTTCTGACAGCACTTGAATTTTTTTTTCTTACTTTTGTTGATGATTTACATTTCAGAGGCAACACACGAACAAAAGTTCTGACCTTTTTCCTAACCTTTGAGTGATCCTATGAGAGAAAGGAATATCTTGTTTACACTACTTTCCCTTAATTCACTGATTCTACACAAAACTAAGGATCATCTTCTAAATCCTCTCGGTACTCAGCAGTTTAATTAGAAAGACGATCATTGATTAATGCACTTGAGTTACCTGAAGAAGGTGTGACTGAATACAGATCACTCAGCCCCAGAGAAATGTACATTAATTAGTTCTGCATTAAACTGCTTTCCTCTTTATTCAACTTCAAACAAAGGAGCAAAACCCCACAACACAGCAACCAAACGTTCAATCTTATACTTCTGAGATAATTTTAATTTTACTTTATTCTTTAGGAAGTCTCACGTTTTCTTGCCTTAAATTTCATAGTCATCTACTTCTTTTTTTAATTATTGTAATTTTACAAAATAAACACACCAAGGCTAGAGGTTCAATACACATTTGCAAAGCTCTGCCAAAGACCTGCAGTCTTGAATTAGTTGGCTCAGGCAAGGAAGTAGGAATGACACTGATAGTCGATGGGAATGTGCAGAGCATTAAGTGCATACCACAACTGAAACCAGGTATACTCTCATCTAGCCAGCGGTTTCAGTGTCCCCACCTAGGAAGACAGTCAAAGGGAACCTTATTTAAAGGGTTCCTCACTCTTTTTTAAGATCTCACTAAAATTCCTCCAGCCACAGGCTGGTCTACAGCCTGATCATGAGACTTCTAGCCCTGAAAAGGAGGTAAGCCTTCCTTGACTGTATCTTTGCACCATAAGTCACACTGCCCTTGGTCTGGAAAAGCTCATGCTTCACCTGCCCTTAGAGCCACAATTCTGTCTGCAGATGTTCTGAACAGCCTCAAGGACTGGCTAACTTTTTCCACGAAAATTCCCTCCTGGTCTGTGCCCATGAATAGAAATCATTCCCATATCATGACCTTCTCCTTGCCCACTGCCCTGTGACCAAGGTAGACACCATTTCCTTACCACAGGTTGAGTGACAAAAGCCCCAGGCGATTTCAAGCAAATAATCCTCCTGCTGCTTTGTCTCCCTTGGTCCAGGAAGGTCGCCTGAAAAGAGGCAGGTAGAGTTGGTGACTCAGCTTTAGGAGCAGCCTAATCCTTCTCCTGGTCACCAGAAAGTGACACTAGGAAGGCAGACATGGGGCAGACCAGAAAACCAGGCTAGGCAGAAGGGGAAGAGCAGAGCTTTCTCTTCCATATCCTAAATTACATGTTTCATATCACCTCTTCTCCCGTGCATTGCTTCTTCCCATACTTGGCATTATTTATTCACTTTCAAAGCACAAACCACCACGCAGAACAACACAGCCCCACAGACTCCTGGTACATGGTTAGAAAAGATTTTTCCATTGGCCTCTGTCAACTTAATACATAATCAATACATGGCTCCAGCAAAAGTCAAGCAAGAAAGCTGATGCTGCATTTTAAGACTTACATTTAAGATTTATATTTTTAAGAAAGCTGATGCATGCCATTTTAAGAGCATCCAGAAGCAATCCACTGAGAATCCCTTCCCTTCTGCCATTATCCCTCGTGGTGGAAATGTTCTTTCTCAAATTGTTTATTCCAAAATTACTTCATCATCAACTATGAAGAAAAGAAAATAAGCCTCTGTTATTGCAAAGGACTAGGAGCAGTAACTAAATCTTACTGAGGCTTCTGATGGTTTTGCCAACACCCATAGATCAGTTTTGAAAACAAGATGACCGATAGGGAAAGGACACAGAAATATCAGAATTGAGCCTGATCTATGTGAGGTCCATCACAAACCCTTCAGCTTTCTAGTGCTAACAGGATTAGAGCTGCATAGAGCACAAGCGATAGATGCATAAACCCCATCACCACCTTGGGACTCTCAATTTCAAAACACTTTTGCAGTGAGGCAACTTAAGAAAAATAAACATTCCGAGCCAGGCAGAGATCAGTCATAAACCTTTTCTGAAAGGGAGATGAACTCTCTTATTGTTATTTAAAGCAACACTATAAATCAGGCCAGATCTTTATAAAGCAACAGTATGGGCTTAAAGCAACAGCGGCATTATTCTGTCAGAGCTCAGGCTGAACACCCCAGGAAAGACAGACAATATCTGGTAGTCTTCAGGGCCAAAAAAGAAAAAAGACCAAAAAAACCCAACTAACCCAAAGTAAAAAATAACAAAACCCACAAACAAACAAACAAACAACCCCTCCCCAATAAAAAAAACCCTTCAAAAGAACTGAAAACTGAAAAAAGCTGGGGATTTCTGTGAAATTCTGCATGAAGCTAAAAAAGCCCAGCAAAAAGTTGCATATATAGAAAGGCAAGCCTCATATTTTCTGTAAAGCTACCAACATTGTCAACAGCTCATTTCTCACATCTGGTGATAGATACCATATTTAACACTTAGATATCTACATTTTACAGATCATATGCAGGAAGATACACTTCAGAAAATACGCTATTATCTTACATTTTCCCAAGTATTTCATTTTCCCTTTTCCAGAACACTCATCTGATATAAATTTTTGGACCTTACATCATGCACAAGAAAATAGCCTGGTATTTTAATTCTGCATGTACATCAGGACATTCATAATTGATCAAAAGCAACAGAAATGGTGGGATAAAACAGCTTCAAAGTATTAACCTGAAATATAGACCCGAATTCAGTCTCTTTTGTTTAAATGTTTTGAAAAAATTCAGCACATCAAGACAAACATTTAAGCGAAACTCTGGAGTTTCTCCTTCTCACTTCAGCACCCAAACTCCCTGGGTCACCCACCATTAATTCCATCTCACAGGCAGACAAACCTATAATTTGTCACACTGATTAAGTCTTACCTAAGATTTTATAGCACAGGGTCCTGAACTGCTTAATTGTTCTAGATCACCCTAACAGCCCTTATGTTTTTCTTCAAAATAAAGAGACTGAAGTTGTCACAGATGACAACATTTCCAATCACACGAGTTTTAATTAGTGGCATTTTTGTTGGAAGCATGCTTTGAGATGGGCAGTCATAGTGTTAAAGGACAATCCTTACAGACTATCCCAATAATATGAAGAGGCTGAAAATGCTGAATAGTGTATCACAAATACTGCAAGGACATCCATGGCAATATGCACCTTTGGGTGTGAAATGTGAATGCATGTTTGAAGGGTGGCAAAATATTGTTCTTTATCATGGTTAGCACAACAAATTAGCAGAAAGATTGCAAGAACAACCCAGTCATTTACACTCTGCAAACAATTACCTATTTGCTGCAGTCCTGATCTACTTCTTGGCCTGCGAACTTGGCCAACACTAGAGGCTGGAAAGCGCTTCCCTCTTCCTTTCCACCTTACTTGTGTAAATATAATTTTTCCCTTTCAGAAAACCTCCTGGTGCCTCTCAGAGATCATGACTGAGAAGGCAGAGATCTAAAGTACTTCTCACTATTTTGTGTTTTCTGAGCAAGATAAATATTTTAAAAGGGCTTGAGACAGGGAGAAGCAAGAGTTCTCAATGTCCTTATAAATTATAAATAATTTTCTTGAGAGATCATTAAAATGGGAGGAGATAATGCAAACTCCATGAAGCCCTTAGACTCTGGCTGGAGCAATGCTGCTATATCAGCAGTAACTTCCTTCTCACCCTGTAGAATGACTAAGACATAACCTTAGTCTTGCCATCACCCTCAAGTCATCAACCTGTGTTATCCTGATTTCTTAAACAGCTTGAAGATATCATGCATTAGATTCTTGGTTTTGTTGGTTTGTTGCAACGTTCATAAAATTCCCCCGTAGTATTTTTATGCTTAGCTGTTTTTAAACAAAACAGATAAATCCATCCCCTCTATGGAAGTCATGATTCCAACAGATGCTCCTTTAAAGAAACAAAGAATTATCAGTACAATCCTATAGAGTCTCCTGCAACCCGGGAGAAAAAAAGGTAGAAGACAGAAGTCCTTTTTTGAATCTTGTTCCCAAACTTTGGGCATGACACCTCTCAACCCCGGCACTTCTGAGAGTAGTATAAGGACTAAAGCACAAATTTTACTCTCAGCTTTATTGGAATTAACTGCATTAATGATGACTAGTAAAACAGTAGTAATTTTTCAATTATTGCCTCATGTGTGCCTTGGCATAAAGCTTTACTGAATTTGGAAGACTATTAAACACCCAGATACCTTTTCCTCCAACAAAGCAAAGGCAGCAGGAATCATGGACCTACCCAGCTGGGTGTTCAGTACCACCCATCATAACCATCACCCCAGGCACAGACAGAGGCTGGTGAGGTTGAAGGCCATTTTATAAAGTGGGAGTATTCAGTGATGGTATCAGCAAACCTCTAACCTGTTCTTGCGAGCACGAGCAGATAACAATTTTCACCAACTCTGGCGGGTTGGTAGATCTGTATTAATTTCCATCGGGCTGCAAAAAGCACCCTGACTCCCCTCATCTACTCCCTGAAGGTATAACAATGCTTTGAAGGAATGACTGGCTAAATAAAGTTGACAAATCTCTCTAAATTTCTGTAATGCATTCTTTTAAAAACAGTTGGAGTTCTTCTGTTGAAAATCTTTCCAAGAGGTTTTTGCCTGAAGCAGGAAAAACACTCTGGAAATTTTTTCTCTGAATGACTGAAGGCTGAGCCAGAACTAAACACAGGTGAAAATATGATATTAGAATATGGGAGGCATGTTTAAGGGTGCTCCTACTATCTTTATCAACTGTATTTTATATCTAATACTGTGTAAAGCAGTTGGAAACGTAAAGAGATTAAAACAGCTTTAAAATCCCAGTGGCCCGCCCTTTCTGTTGTTCTTCCTTCAGTATTTTAAACAGCGGAAGGCTGGATTACTGCAGTTTTAGCAATATAAAGTTTGAAACATCCAGATTCTGTGCTGAAAATCCCTCTCTTGGGATCTGAGGCCAGGAAGGGACCACCTGGTTCAGCCAGTCCTGCTACAAGCAGCCAGGCACAGCAGACATCTGGTCACATAATCCATCAGTCCACATCACGACTCACAAAACACTTCATGAGGTCTGAATGAAACCTGCAGCCTTCAGAAGGGGACCAAGGCCAGAGACACAAAGTGTACGAGAGAGCAAGAGAGACGGAAGACCTCACACAGGTCCCATCACAACGTGAGATTTTCTATACTAAAGGACACAGCTCTACTGCCAATCCCCATCATCCATGGAGCAAAGACAGACAAAAAAATTAACCTACTAACTCCTAAAAAGGAATTTTGAAACAAATTATATACAACTCACATCACAAATCATAGAGGTCTTTTGCCAACCAACCACATCCCTCTGGGTTCCTAAATCAGTGCACCATACACCACCCCTGGGCATAATAGAGTCACATCCAAAAGACTACATTGAGCAAAATCCCCTCTGGATATAACCCTCTCCATTGTGCACATGGAGAGGCTGGAAGATTAAGCTCCTAATTTAGGCACCTCAGTAGGTTGCTTGCCTGAGGTAAAATAAATCTGAGCCACGGAGTATCTCTTCTACTTCTTTTTGAGCAACAAAAAAAGGAGAAAGAAACAAAAAGGAAGAAACTGTTTCTAGTAATGAAAATGTAGTTTAAGAGGCTGATACCCTGTTAAAAACTTAAAGTTATAATGAATTCCAGGATTCATTCAAGTACTCCATTCTTAAAAAACACTATAATGAAAGACTTACATATGAAATTTAGTAGTAATAACTTTGGGGTCAAATCCATAATGATTTGTTTGGCAAAGCTTTCACTGACGACACTTAAATGTGATTTCAATGGGTGTTCTGCCTGAGGAAGGGCTTTGAGATTGGCCCACATTCTGTATATTTAAGTCACCTCAGCCCCAGCATTATACAGCGCCAACCAGACACAAACCCCAGCATTATTTAAACCATTTGCACACCAGAGTCTCCAATTGCAGGGTGCAAAACCCAGCAGGAAGCATTGATCATTCCTTTAGCTGCAAAAAAAATGCAATCTTTTTTACTTGGCTTTCTTATGATATCATTTACCTTCTATAATAGCAGTTGCTTTTTTTAAAATGTGGATTTGCACAGTATTCAATTTGCCAGTTTCCCCTTATAGATGTAAATTTACTGAAATAGCTGTTCACAAAATCCAAAGCCCAAGGGTGGAGTCCTAAAAATAAATACATGTAGTTTAAGTTCTTTTATATCCATACATGATAAGAAATCTGGTGAGCCATAAAAGGGGAAGAATGGTAAAACCACAAACAGGAAAACAGAAAATAAAAATCTGTATCTTTTGCTCTACCCTCTCAAAATTGCATGGATACTTCAATGCAACCATTTGGCTAAATGTTTCAAATGTTGGTTTTTCAAAGTATTTAGCCATATAAACTACCCTTTTGTTTCTGTTGGCTTCAAATGTTACTAGGCTCATGAATTCTTCCTTACGTCTTATTATTCAAAAAAACACAGCCAACACTGCCTTTATGGAGCAACAAAAACCTGAGTATCATTTTCCAGTTAACTCTTCTGGATCTGCATGAAAGTGAAATCAGCAACAGCAATTTTAAGCCAGGTTTTCTAATCACTGCACCTAATCACTACCTTTTGAAGTATTTTATTTCCCAAGCAGTACCATAGAAAAATCTCTGCAATCACAACACAAACTCAAGTCACAAGAGTGGCAGAGCACACGCTCAAATAACTTACAATAGTCTAGGTACCCAAAAAACCAAAGAAGCAGCAGTAGGTGAGACTTACTGAATGCCACAACCCCAGAAATATTTCAAATGGAAAGCAGTCCCTTAATTTGAAAGACTTACACTAAGCCAGACCCAATCTCCCACTTTCCAAATGCAAGTATTTCAGTGAATGCAATCGTCAATGGCACATTATCATAAAAAGAAATTTTATAATTGTCACCTTCCTAATCTTTCAAGTATTCAGTCTTTTGTCAGGCTTCTGCAATCCAGGGTATCAGTGACTAAACAAGGAATTTGTCTCCACTTCCATATTTTCCAATTATTCCATCTCACACTCAGATTGCCAGCAGGTCAATGACTTCACAGCCAACAGCTGTCAGTCACTATCCTTTCAACAAGTCCATGAAAAGTCTTTTTCAAACACCAGCCACTCTAGCAGGGACAAAGAAAAAACAAACCTGAGTCAACCCCCTTAAATACCATGTGTACACAATTTGCAAGTCTTTCCCTTCATTTACCGGGACCTTTCCTCCTGTTGTGTTCTTCAGAAGCAGAGGAGCCAGCCAGGAGGAACTCAGATGACTCCAAACAGAAACATATTTTCCCTTGCAAGCATCTAAGTTTCACCACTCGAGCTGAGGAATGAACTCCACAACACAGCAGTGAAAAAGTGCACGCTGCTGTTTTTCTCAAGAAGTACTGCCCATCCCAACAATTCCTGGATGAAAAAACAGTATTCAAACAACAAAACCATAAGCTTATGAGTTGAATCTTTAGTCAGAGAGACAAGATTTCTTCCAACTTTAAGGAATGTGACAATAACAGCAAATCTAACCCCGCTTGATAAGTGGCAGGCAATTCTCCATATAAGGTGAAAAATGTGCTAGTGTAGCTCATGAAACACTGCTAATTCCCTCCCTGTTCTCAATATTCAAGAACATAAATGAACATATAAATCAATTTTGTAAGTAAATATTTTGCTTACTTGCCGCTATAAACCATCTAGACCCTGCTCAGCACAAGAAGAATTTTGAACTTAACTATTTAATTCCTTTTAAACACTTGGTATTCATATCACAGCAGTGCATAAATTAATGTAAATGTGAGAGGTCCCACCCCCATTCGATTCCTAGATTCCCTTTATACTTTACCATTCCCCAGTCAACCCGTGCTTTCCAGCCCCTGACTGATAATGCTGCTGATGGCAGGCCAGGAGAGCAGCCAGAGGAGGGCGAGAAGGGGCTGAGGGCTGGGTGAAGCCCGGCAGCCTCACACAACCACCACTCACACTCCTTCTGCAAGTCCCCAGGCTGATGTGTGGTGGAAGCACCAGGATATTGGCACAGGACTGCTGCTACTACTGCTGAGAACTTTTATCTCAGCTCTGATTGTCCCATAATCCCTACGTAATGGCAACAGAAACATAAGCAGCATGTGCCTAGTTGTGCACTGCAAGAAGATTGCGGGCATCACTCATTAAGAGACTGATGAAAAGACTTCCATTGATTTTGATAAGCTCTACACCAGAACGTAAACCCAGAGGAAAGCTACTTTATATGATCCCTTCCCCTCAAAGCAAGTTAGAATATCTGCAAAAGATGTATCAGTCCTGGTAGTGAAATTCGCTTTGTTTTGTAGTTAGTCCCACATCCCAGCCCCTCCCACACCCCCCTTCACTGTCTTTTACACATTATCAGTTATTTTAATGGTCTGACAAACTGCCCAATGAACCCTCTGGATGGGTTTTTCCCCCTCAGGAATGATGTACCAATGACCAATAGGGCATAATAGACAGGAGATTCAGAACAAGTTCCTGGAGGTCTTTTGAAAACCACTCAAAACTAATGGGATTATCAGGGGACAGAAGACATCCTAAAATTTTGTTGGCAATGGTGAGAGGGGGAAAAAAAAAAAAAAGATTAATATAATTAAGTTATTAAAAAAAAACCCCAAACCCCCAAAGTTCATTAACTACTCTGGAGGAGCTGTACTCTAGAAGTCAGTGACTTGTATGAGACATACTGAGGGGAAGTTTCCACACACACTGCTCATATACATTTCAAATGTGGGCGGGAGCAGTAGGAAAAGGAGCTCACTATTTTCTTGATCTTTAAAAAGAAGACATGGGAAAGTTTGATTATTTTAGCCATAGAAATTTCAGAAAAATCAGTTGAGAGCCTCAGCTTGCCAGTCTTCCTAGCTTATCCACATTCAGACACCTTCTAATACCCCCAAGGCAAGAAAATGTAACATGATGTGCTAAGAAGGCACCACAGACCAATTAATTGCTACCAAAAATGTAGGCTTCTATTAGTCAGAGATTCTGTTTTGCTGACTTTTTTTGCATATCATCATCCATTGCATTATCATGTAAAGTAGCACAGCCCATGAAATACTATGAGTCAGCAAATTATCATAATATGCATCTGAATTTAGAACTCGAATTAAACTCTTTCTGTAACAGAAAAAAAAAATCAGGAGAATTAACTCTAAATGTTATTTAATTCTTACAGAATGACTCTTTTAAGCGTGTTTACAGTCATTCACATCTAAGACTCTCATTTCCTGGAACCTTATCTAATCTAAATTCCACATGGAAGATTTTAGTGGTATATAAAGTTGCATACAAATTAACCACACTCCAATTCATTCAGATGAAATAAAACTGTAAATTTAATAGTGATGAAACTAGAGCTGTCAAATTATATCTGAATTAAAACCAAAAAGTTCAGACCTTTTTGTACAAATTTAGTTTTAAAGGATCTATTACATAGCTTTAATTCAGAGGATAACTCTGATGTGGCTTAGTACAAACATGCTTCTAGTTGACTCGCTTTTTATTCAGGGAATGGAAAAGAGAATGTCTATTATCCATGTGATAGCAAAGACCTCACATGGCTAAACCACGAACTTGGAGCTTTTCAGGGTTTAGCGCTTAAAGCTTCAGAGATTATGGCTCCTTATCCAAAACCAGTTCAGAAAGCATGGCAGGAACCAGGATAACATACAGTAGAAAGAACTTTAGTGTATCTTTACAGGCATGGCTTCTCCATAAACTTCCCATGAACTTTTGAAGACACCATTTAATCATTCTTATCTTTTCTCTGCAAAATTATATATATATGTACATATATATATGCCAGAAAGTGTGTAGATCAATAATACATGCAAGAATAAATAAAAGAATATATACACTTATTATAAAATACCAATAATGAATAGAAAAAAATTTAAACCAATAATGAATAATTATGAATAATACTCTGTACCATAACACTAAGTGCAATATGGCAAACGATGTATTATAGATTCAGTTTCTACAAACAACATCAACTACAACAATTCTACAAAGAAATTTATAAGGATAAAAGGAAAAAGCCTACAGCAAAACATAAAAGCTCCCCATGAAAAGGTCTTTGTCTGAGGAAGATAACTGCACAACAAGAACTTCCTATCTCAAGAGGATACAGAAAATACAAGTGAACAAAAAGTTAATGTCAAGCTCTCATCCTGAGATCCAAAACCAGTTAACTCCACATAGCTGCCTGAAGTATTTACCAAACAAGTTTTATTTGGGAGAGTGTCCCCCGTATAACACACAAGTCCCACTGAAATGCAAAATACTGCAAGAAATAAAAACAATGTCAGCATGTGGGCCAGAGAAAATAAAAAACTGCTCCAAACTGAAGTAAATTGTTACGAAGAAACAAAATGTTTAAATGGGCTTACTGGTCAAGCACAGCTCAGACACTGGAAAAATCTTTTATTATGATTTTGTGGCAGAGAAAAAGTAGTAGTGAAGGTAAGTATTTTAAATAACCTGGACACTTTTTTTGATGATTTAGCCCCATTTATTACTCTTCATAGCTGGCAAGCTGGAATTCTTAATTTCTACACCAGTTTTATACAAGTAAGAAGTAGCCACTGATTAAGAATCATCTCAGTCTGAATTCAGTGAATGGAATATCTCCCCTCCTCTACATCTGGGACTTAATGTTCATAAAGCTCAAGAGAACAAATGTAATTGACTAAATTACATTTCACAATAACAACATTGCTGATGGCCAAATACTGAAGCAATCCTGATCCTGCCAGTGAAAAGCTGCCCCCCAGCAATGCATATTCTGATCTCCTGCCTAGCCTAAATTTAAACTCCAGAGCTTCCATCCCCTCCCCAAAGAAATGTTCTACTGAGATCTGACTGTAAAGATGATCTTTTTATTCAGATTACATTTCCTACTTAGCATACTACTTTCAATTTTTACCATTCATAATCCCTCACAGTGTCTTAAGTAACAGCCCCTTATGCACAAGAGTTACAGCTTTCAGGGATGATGACTAGCATGTGAACCCTCTCCCCCTGCCCATTAAGCTAAGCTGTCCCACATTCACATCTTACTTTACTCCACTTGAACCAGCCTCCAGTAGGCAATCATTCATTACTCTCTTACAAACGCCGCCCAAAATAAACACAATGCCCTAAACACCACAAATTTTTAGACTGCTGTATAGTGCCTGATAGTTTACATACACTATATTCCTTCCTACTGCTGCAATGCCCAGACCTGAAGGCAACAATCCACATGGAGCCCTACAACAACTGCAGCACCCAGCAGTGTTATACCCTCCCCCATCTCTGTAATTCAGTTTCTGGTGGTCAGTCTATGTTTCCATAAAACACTGGTCTGCTATGCAAGAATATTCCATGTCTCTACAATCACTACTGCCAGACCTCTGCCTGGTCCCATCTTCTCCTTGCTCCAGTTATTCTCAACTTCAGCAGCATGCCTCAAATTCAGCTCCATCTCTTTGACACTTAGATCATCCTGAAGGATTTGCAGAGCATCTTGAACCGTTTACAAGTATCAATCGTTTTCCTCATACCTCTCCAGAACAATCTTGTGCTGCTTTTAAAGAACACACTGGAGACCATCAGGCACGTCCCTCCATTGCCAGCAGGGAGGGCAACCAGCACCGGGTGCTGGGGTCAGGCACAGAGACTCTACTGAAGCCTCATCTGACGCCACAAAATTAATAAAATCTTTTCCATTCCCAGTGGCAACAGGCAAAGTACAAGGCAGCAAAAAGGATCTGTGGCTTTATAATATGCTACTCAAAATATCTGCTGATGGTCATAAGACAGAAAGAATATGCCAAAAAAACTGCATGATGTAGTCAGTTGGCAAATGGGGAAAATCACACACAAAATGAAATGCGTTCAGCACTGTAAAAGCAGGGCTGTGGGAAATTGCTGGTTCTCCATATAAGGATCCAATATTTTTTCAATTTGCCAGCATAGCATAAAGCACATAAAAAAACTTAAAATAAAATTCTAAATGTTAACCATGAAGAACACTTTTTACAATATCTCTTAAGAATGTTAATACTGTACACCCATGAGTCCCGATTTTATAATTTGCAGCCAATCTAAATGAAAAATAAGAGTTTTTTTAAATTCTCCATATAAAATGTCAACCACCTTTTTAATTGAGAGCTAGAAAAGTGTAATTGAAAATTACTAACCTCAAGCACTCATTAGTGACAAATCCAAACCCCAGCTGAACACAGGCCTAATAGGATTAAAGAGACATTCAGGATGATGTATGCAGACCTGGTATGCAAGAAAAGCTGAAGAAAAATCTGGACCTACCCATAGAGGAAGGATCAGACAAAGCTCTGGGAGGAGCGGTACTTTGGTACCAGACGTGCACATGCACTTTTCTGCTGCCTCCCTCTCTCTGCTGTTGGAGCTGCAGATGCTGCCCACAGGAGGTCGGAGCCTGCCTCCTTGCAGCCTGGAGGCATCACTGCTGGGCCCAGACGCTGCAAGGTCACCCAAGCTCCCCCGGGAAGGAAGCAGGGAATGGCTTGCCATGCACCTCATGACAAGGCATTTCCAAGAGCACAGCCACCCTTTGTCTATTTTTAATGGCCCTTTGCCACTTCCCCCGCCACACAAAGCTCTTCAACAAGTGGGCAGTTTGGTCCACCACGGCTACAAAAATCGCACATACAGGTAAACAGGACTCGGGCTGAATTTCATGGTCCCAAGGTCCTTCTGCGAGCATCAAAATCATTGAGCGTGAGATTTCCTATTGATCACACGCCACTGGCTGCACATCTAAGGAGGCTCAGGAGGGTAAATGATTTTTTCCCAAGTCAATTTTAAATTGGTTTCCTAAATTGTCTCCAGATCCTTTCCAGACAGCAGAATGGAAATAATTAGAGGTGGTTGGAAAACCGAATTTTTGTCCTGTGGGGAAAGTCTGATAGGCCTGTACTTATTTTTATGCTAACATAGGCCAAAGTGTAAAAGCCTTAAAATATTTAGTAGAGCAAAATACTGTATGGTATTCTGAAACAGCACCCAACACACACTTTGACTTATTTTGTTGCTAGAGAAGAGCCCATTCCTCACATGGGCACACCAGCAGCCCACATAAATGGCCCAGTTTTAGCCCGAGATTCTTTCTACTCCCCAAGACCATATGGCAAGTGACTAGCACTGTTGACACAAGCTCTCCACACATCTCATCCTACTCCTCTCGCTGTATGGGTGAGACAGGAAAACAGCAGGAACTGCACTTAATCATTGCTCCCTTGTTCATCCTCTGAAAACAAATTTAAATTACATGTTTCAGAGGTTTGGGTGAGGAGGTTCCCCCATTTTAAAACAAACCTTTGTCAGTCTGAAGTGGTTTATCCTAACTTTTTCTGATGCTTATTGTGGAGTCAACAGTTTCCCACCACCCACATGCAAACTGAGAACAGTCATAGAGCTGGGGGCTGAGACACCATGGGGAAATACACAAAGAAGTGATTTGTAAAAGTCATACACAAACTGTAAACAAGAGTAAAAGGGATATTCACCCTCAACACCTCTTATGGACAGGAATAACACAACTTCCCTCCTGTTTTCCATGTACAGCCTTCTACTGCCTAACCAGAGATACACTGTCAAACCAAGGACCTAGGTAACTGAATCAAGTAAAACCCTTTCTTCCTGACACCATGGAGATAGCTGCTTTATGCAAGTCATCCAAGGAGAATGCCTCATGGGAAAACCTTCAGTGCCATCACTCTGTTAGGGTTCTTCTCCGCAGCTGTTTAACTGACAGAGCCATGGAAACCCTGAGTACATGTGAATTCTGCATCATTTAATTCTTGGCTTCAAGTGCCTTTGAGTAGTGCTCCTGATGAGGATGACACCTCCATCTGCAACTTGCTCTAAGTTACCACTCCCTCAATGCAACTTTCCACTGTACAGCTAAGGAGATCTTGGCATCTCCTCCTCTCCAGGTCAGCTGGCAACTGTTCTCAGAGGAACCTGCAGCATGCTGTCCAAGCACAGCTGAAGCAGACAGGGCCTGAAGCACAAAATGGCTAGACATGAACACTAGAAAAATTGCTTGTTCCATTGTATCTGTCTTTCTCCAAACGCTCTTTCCAAGGCAGACCAAGGTAGCGGGGGAAATAAAGGAGCCCTTCATTGCACATGGGGAAGGGAGTGATTGCAACATTTCAAAATTTTCACCTTTGCTAACCTTCCCACATGGAAACACTGCTTCTGACAAGCTTCATACTGAAGACTGCAGAATCTACAAGTACAGCGCTCAGAAAAGAAGGCTTGATGAAGAAGGTGAAACACTGAAGAAAAGTTTTTTTGATATTTTTGACTTAGCTGGCCACCAGCTAGGGAACTGGATGGAAAGCAGCCCAGCAGAAAAGGACCTGGGGGTGCTGGTTGACAGCCAACTGACCATGAGCCAGTGTGTGCCCAGGTGGCCAAGAAGGCCAGTGGCATCCTGGCTTGGATCAGCAATAGTGCGGCCAGCAGGACCAGGGCAGTGATTGTCTCCCTGTACTCGGCACTGGTGAGGCCACACCTTGAGTGCTGTGTTCAGTTTTTCCAATTCAATAAGAATATTGAGGTGCTGGATTGTGCCCAGAGAAGGGCAATGGAGCTGGTGAAGGGTCTGGAGCACAAGTCCTATGAGGAGCAGTTGAAGGAGCTGGGGTTGTTTAGTCTGGAGAAAAGGAGGCCTAGGGGAGACTTTATCGCCCTCTATAACTGCCTCAAAGGAAGCTGTAGCCAGGTGATGTTTGGCCTCTTCTCCTGGGGGAACAGCAACAGGACAAGAGGACATAACCTTAAGCAGCACCAGAAGAGATTCAGGTTGGACATGAGGAAGAATTTTTTCACTGAAAGGGAGGCTGAGCATTGGAATGGGCTGCCCAGGGAGGTGGTGGAGTCACCGTCTCCAGAGGTTTTCAAGAAATCACTGAACATGACACTTAGTGCTATGATCTTGACAAGGTGATGTTCAGTCAAAGGTGGGACTCGATCGTGGAGGTCTTCTCCAACCTTAAGGATTCTGTGATTCTGTAATTGCTACCTCCTCTTTTAATTTTTCTATACAGTGAGCCAAGTTTTGCAAAGTTAAAAAAAAAAAAAATCATTAACAAACTCAAAGGCAGTCAAAGAGAGGCAAGATACTAAACCATGCCAGTTTCCTTTCATCAAAGACACAGATCCACAGATACATCTATAGGTTATAACGCCAGCAGGTTCAAACTTGTTCTGAACAGACATAAGAAATCCCTGCCCACACTTGGAGATAACCAAAAGTCTTTTGAACACTTAGCATGGCTCTGGGCCAAACTAATAAGCTCTGCTGAGCCGCAGGGACATCCCTGTGCCATTACCTCGGGCTCGGCACAGCTGGCGATGCTCACAGTGCTTCGTGCTGGCACAAACCACAGGCAGAGATCATTCCTGGCTGCCTTCACCACAGCAAGGAGAGGGAAATGCCACCACACTCAGAGCTTTGTCTTCAAGCCTTGACTTCAATGTTGAGACCATTCAAACCCATTATCTGCATTATCCATCCAACAAAAAACATTTTAGGCCAGTTTATGACTCAAATTTCAGTATTTTGACATGGACATAACGTTTTTCACATGAAGGTGACGAAAACTGTAGCAATGAGAGTCTAACTAAACCAATACACTTGGCTTTACCTTTGAATTACACTGTTTTACAACAGCTTTTTCCATTGAAAATTAGGAAGTTACACATTTGCACAAGGCTTCTTAAACAAAACAGCATTTTTTATTCAAGTGTTTCTTTGGAATGCTTCCTCAACCCCCTGAAGAACACATCTTACTGGGTTGGGTGGGGGAGCAGAAAAGTGAATGATGAGACTTACACATCTACCACTGTTTACAGCGGGTAGAGCTGCCAGGCTTCTATCCAGTTTTAAGACGTATAGCCTTTGAAAGCCCTTATGTCTGGTCCTTGACTCAAAAATGACATCTCTACAGACAGAGGGGTATGGGGCTGTAAAACCAAAGCATATTTTCTTAACACTGCTCCAGAAATATCCTCTGCTAAACGTGTAACAGATGCATGTTCCTCATTAAAAAAGTGTTGCTATACATTATGTCTTGGCTGTAGACAGATTCTGGCAGAGATTGATACACTGTGGACATATAATTCATGTGTCTAGTATGTGAACTCTGGACCCTGATTAACCTGCTGAGGTCCTGTTGTGGATCTTGGGCCATGGAAATGGGAGCAAAGGGAGAAAGCAGACAGACATGGAGAACCAGTGTGTAACTGAGAAAACAACAAAGCTATTGGACATACTTTTCTCAGCGCCATCCCCAGGCACCCAGCTTTTATTCCCATTTGTATCATGAACTGGAAAAGCAGCACCAATTCCAGCTACCTTTCTTTGAGAGGAAAAAGAAATCATCACTTCATGGTGACCATTTTCTTCCTTGAGTATTCTCTTGCCTTTTGTTGAAATTTAACTTTTTGGTTTTGGAAAGGTAAGTCCTAATGATGAATTACAATATATTTTTTTGGCTGATTGGTGCTTAAAACCTGCCCATGCTAATCATAACTTCATAATCCACAGGGAGACCCTTAGTTTTATTCCTTGCCTGGTATTCAGACTTCCATTTAATTACTGCTTACTTAGATTTATAGGCAGATTTGCTAAAAACAGTGACTCTCTGTGTGCAGACAATAACCTTTTGATGGGTATAGTAGTAAAACTGAAATTCCTATGTAAACAGGACCAAATTTTAAAAGTAGCTGGTGTAGCTCTCTAATGAAATTGGCAGCACTGTGTGGGTACTTTGTCTTGGAGAATGCTAAATGGTGCATAGCCAGCATTTGCTCCATAAACTGTCAAACAAGAGAACCACAACTGTTCGGTGATTTGTTTTTCTAATGTAGTTCTCTACGATGGGAAATGTCTTTTCCATGACCAAATGTAGAAGCTGTCAGGATCCAAAAGAAATAGAGGGGAGAAAGATGATGTCTAGAAGGTATCTCCCAAGAGAGAAAAAAGGAGAAGGAAAACATTTCTCAAAGACTCAGTTTTGGTGAAAAAGCAAAACACTTAGGAAATAATTACTTCAAGGATGCTATAATTAATTGTTGGGCATCAATTACAGTACTATAACACTCAAATTTTTGTCTCCCTCCATGAGGTAGCACTGATGATAATATTGTTGCATATCACCATAGGAAGATTAAACAACAATATATACATCTGGTAACTTTCTTCTCAGGGTCTTCTACTACTTTACAAAATGAAACAGACTTCATCATCATAGAAAGGTAGAAAGCCCCCCTTCCCTTACTGAAGAAACAAACACTGCAAATAAGTGATACCTGAGCTCTATGCCTCAGCAAATGAAGCAGTACATGAGCACCGATCCCAAGTTTCCTATTTTGTTCTATATTCCCCTCAGCACTTCATTGCTGTTTTAGGCTCATGTCAGTACCACAGGCAACAGAAGCAACATCATTTTATTCATAAAAATAAAGGGTAACTAAGCAGGTAAAAGTCTTCACCACTGATGAAAGGACATCCCCAAATCAGAATTTTAAAAGCAATCAATATGGACCAACTATTTCAGACACGTGCTCTGGTGAAGTCTCTCTCTCAGTGATGGAAAAAGCAGCACAGCTCTCCTTTTCCTACTTCTGTTTGGACCAGAGGAATAAAAAAGAAAAAAAAAAAGGACACAGATTTCATCATCTGAATTCAAACCTCATCTAATCTGGTCCTCAGGAAGACACACAGCACTTAAATATATGCAATGGCTATTAAGGGATTGATTCTGGAGAAGTAATCAGATAGACAATATTTTTACCGGGGTTCAAGTGTCCGCAGTATCCAGTAAAATAATCAAGGCGACTCTGAGCAGACTGCAAGACTCCTCTGTGTGTGTAGATACTTCCCAGTGGTGCAATTGTAGCTGTTAATCAGGCCTTGCCCATATCTGTTGCACACTTCCAAGCGGCTGATTTAACAGTTAGCGGCCCACTACCCCACAATTTCCCTCCCTGCTGCCAGCCCAGGAACCAGTTGATCATAACAAGAGCAATGGGAGGACAGGACTACTGCAAGGAATTTCAGAACTATCAGCAATAACATGCCAACTACAACAAATCTGCTCTACAAGAAGGGAGTGTCAACACACATCAGTAGCCTACATAGTGATTGTCGAGAATCAAAGCTCCCATCATTTTATGTCCCTGAAATGTCAACCCAATTGCAAATTTAAAAACAATAGTTTTATCACTTTGCCAGTCATAGGACAAATCCCACTAATCTTGGTTGTGCTGACCTTGACCAGGCTTGAGACAAGTAAGTCACAAATGCAGAGAAAACCAGAAGCCCACAGAGTAATTACAAAAAATAAAAATCACAGCCATGGTATGACACACTAAAGCCCTGTTCAATCCCTACTACCCACTGCAATCTATATTACCCTTAGGGAATATTTCTAGATTAAGCTGCCTACTAGCAGCATCTTCTTCTATCCCAAGTCTAATGCATTACTGCCATTTTATAAACAGATAAACCTTATGGGTGGGAGAGTATTGTGAATGTTGCACAGATATTTCCCCTTACTGTTGTTCACTATTAGATTGTGATACAACTTGAAAATTGTCCCCTAATTTGCAACTACATGAGTTCAATATACTTAGTTAAGGCAAAGCTTTTTTAGTTTCAGTAACAAAATCAATGCTATCACTAAATAAAAAACACGAAGGGAAGGGACAAAGATTCATAATAAGACCACGATCATGAGGTCACAAAAACATCAGCATGAGTAATTATATTACATTTTTAAAAAATTTATTATTATTTATGATGACTTATCTTTTCAGGTGCTATTTGTGCTTTGTGATAACGAAAGAGCATAATAGCACTTAGCACCATTTAACATTTTTCCATACAGGAAGCATTTTATAGGTACAGTATACCAAATGGGGACCACAGTTACACAGGTAAATAGCTATACCATAATCACTATTTGTCAGTGAAAATGAATCTCAAAAAAAGCAGCCCCATAAATATTCCACCATCAGTTTCTGGCTTTAGCCTGTTATTTATCTGAAAACTTGAACATCTTTAAGCAAATATTTTCCCCTGAAGATCTGATAAACTGGTATATATACAAAGTACTTTAATGCAAACAAAACATTCCTGTTAGTTTAAAACCACAGGAAAAAAAGTAAATTATTTTAACAGTTTCTTTTTTCAAACAAGATGCCTTCCAGTCAGTTGGTAAAGCCTGAAAGTTGATAATTGCTTAACAAGCTTTGTATTCTAAACAAAAGTATCTTAGTGGTTCAAGTTTCTCTTCATTCTGCTGTCATATACACAATGATCACACAAGCTAATTATAGAGAGTTAACTCTGCCAAATATCTCACACTAAAAGGGTGATATAGTTCCATTAGAAATCACAAAAAACCACTAATTATTGGTACAAATACCATGTTTAAATGTGATCTCTCTGTATCTATGGGCAGATCACATCTAGGGACAGTCAAGATAAAATTTGTACCATCTGACCTAAAGGAACACTCTGCAGTGGGAGCATCGCTATACCAACATCACTTCCAGATCCTGGACTCAGTCTTTCCACAGTAGGCTAGTTTCTTGAACTAGAAAGAGAGGTGAATGTCCTATTTTTACAGGTCTGCATTAAATATTTCCTTCTAAAAGCTATTTTAATACCATTGTGGTGCTTCACAAAGGAAACTCATTCAGCATGTGGTTAAGGCATATGAACATGCCTCCTACCTCTGAAGAGATATAGGTTTTTTAAGAGCATTTTCAAGTGACTAATATCAAAATAAATCAGCAATTTAAATTTTACAGCATCAATTGAAGATGACATTTTGGCATGTAAGTACACAAACTCTTCATGGTGTCCCTGCAGAAGCCATCTATAACTCCGAAGATGCATAGAGCCTTTCAAATGACGGCAATGGAATTTAAATGATTTAATTAGAATAATATGCTCTAGTCCTTGGCCACTCTCTCACTATAAAGTAGGAATTTCCTCTGGGCAGGCACAGCACACAAACCAAGCTGCGACTGCTCGTCCCAGCTCCAAAAAAATGTAGTCTTACTTCCCAGTCCTGTGAGACACCAGAATGGTCTGCTAACTTCTTTTGTCAAGTTTCCTTTCTTCACTAAGTCTAAATCCATCCTAACAGTACAAGGAAAACAGAAGCAGTTGTTACCATGACACAGAGTTTAAAATACTAATAAGAGCTACTCAAAAGCGTGCACATTAGTATTACCTTCTGATTTACTTTTCGAATCAAAACCAGAAGTTCATTTCTTCTGCCAAGGCAGTTTTTCTTTTTTAATTAAGAGACTTTAAAAGCTGAATCACTCTTTTCCTGGGGAAGGCATGGAAGAAAACAACAAGACAGACTACTACCAACCCAAATTTATCTCAAACCCTATACTTTGTAATTATTGGTTTCTCTAAAATTGGATACCAATTTTAAAAAATATTTTTTTAATTACAGCAGAAAACTGTTTTTACAACCTTTCCTCTTTAGTGCTTAACTACTGAGAGTACCAAAGCTGAATTTAACTTACTACACTTACAAAAAGCAGTAAGGAACTAAAACCAAGCAGGAAGACCAGTTTTCCTGCTTTTGATTTTTATTAATGATTCAGAGAAATTCTTTTTTTTACCTATATGAGAAAGTTGCTGACTTCAGTGAGCACCAAACTTCCGCAACTGACTTCAGTGGAACCCCAATTAATATCCTCAAAGAGAACATTTGTCTGCTCTTTCCTTACTGGAGATAACAAGTTCCCTTCTAAATTGCATCCTAGGGACATTTGACTAAAACTATTTTCCTCCGGGCAAAAAGTAAACATCCATAAATATTTTACACCAACACTGCAAAGCAAAAAAACAGACTAAGCACCAATAATGTGCACCTTTTTTATTTTTTTCATCACATTTATAAGAAACAGGCAGTGATGCACGCCACAAGGCTGGGATCTAATCAGACACAGTAAGGCCCTGTCTAGACAGGCAAAAGTTATTACAATCAGTTAGCGTGGTTGAGGAACTCCATTAAGATGCAGGCCAGCAAGAAAGAAACCACATTAGCAAATGACACAGCACAACCAGGCACCAAGGCAGCCAAGGGGCCTCCTGGCACCTTCAAAATCGAGACTCTCTTCGAGCCATTGGCAAGCTGGCATGTCACAGCGCTGGCTCCTTTGTCAGCACCGAGTCAGACAGACGACGGACACATGAGCAGTGGGCAGCTGCACAACCCCACAGGGCTCTGACCCAGCCACGGCACCGCCCAGGGAAAAGGAGCTCATGGGTGAGCAACAACGAGCCTGAGTGCTATTCCACGATGCTGTGCCCAGGCACAATCTGACCCAGGCCCCACAGCAAGGCACCAAGTGCCGACAACAGAAAAGACAATTTACTCAGAAGGTGATCACGTGCTGCGGGTGTTTTTCTCACCCTTCATTCCTTGGAATGATGTCACTGTTGCTTGTGGAGAAACACACTTCCATGATATTTGGGACATAAGCACACAGATGCTAGGAATAAGAAACACTATACTAAAGAAGAAAGAAAAACCAAACTAAACGAACCAAGAAAGAAATGAAAAGTTAAGTGATAAGAATTACATAAAAAGCCAAGCAAACTTGCTTCCTTTGCTGTCATCTTCCCCCTTGATCAAAACTTTCAAGGCTTCTCAATAACACCTATTTGCTTTGCAAATGGGGTATCACAGCATACTTGATACAATGCCAAATGTGGTAAAAAAACCACACACAACCTATTTATTACTCTTACTTGATAACTCCTTTTCAAATAATTTAGTTCAAAATAAAGAAAAAATAGACAAATCTAAAGAGAGAAAGAACACAGTGAGATGACCTAGGAAATTGTTGTCTCAGCATCTATAGACATTAGAAACACTTCTAAATTTAGACACCCCAGCATTTAACATGGTCCAGAAAAAAAGAGAAGCAAAGCCAGAAAAGTGCTCATATTTTAATTACTATCAACAGTAAACGTTATTTTCAGCTCTGCTATCCCAAGCAATGAACTACAAGCTTTGAAACTGCTATTAAAGTCCTCACAAACTATTTGCTGAAGAGGAGCAAGCATATATTTCTATGGTTGCACAATACGACACATACGCTTTTGGGATGGGAGAGGAAGTTATAAACTATCCACAATCCACCAGGGAAAATCTTTCTTCTTTGAATCAAGAACAGGCTTCATAATAAATTCCTTCACTATTGTATTATATAATCTCATTGGTAGCATTTGTCCAAACTTTTCCAGTGCATTACTTTGTGTCACTGCAATTTACTTTACAGAAAGGGAAAAAAATCCCACAGAGAATTAAAGAGTATACACAGAAACTGTTGAAACCTTTCCCATCCATTATCATTACACTATTATTATTCTTAAATTTTCAGAAGCAATGACTTCACTTTAGCACCATCAGAATCTCACCTTTGGCTCTAAATGGTAAGGCAACCCTATTAAACCATAAGGGAGTTCCACAGCAGCATGGATCCTTATCAACGTGCCCAGGCATTATCAAAGGCAAGGTTGGAGTAAAGTTGTCACTGCAAATGTGAGCAGACAGCACGTGCAGCTCACCAGTGCAGTCAGTGGGCAGGGCACCCACATGTCCTCTGAAGGCATCTCACTGAAGGCAATTCGGTGAGGCCTTCAGCAGCGCTTGATGGTAACACCATAGCTGAGCATGGAAGAGCTCAGATATGGCTAACAAATAGAGGGTTTGGAAGCACATCTGCTATTAAAAACAAACAAAAACCTGTCTTTCAACCAAGGCTTGGTCAGCTCCTTGATGAGCTGTACTGTGACCCAAGAGAAAGAATATCCAAATCTCACAGATCAATACCATCAAGTCCTGGATGCAAATATATCATAGAATCATACAACAGTTTGCATTGGAAGAGACCTTAAAGATCATCTACTTCGATCCCATGGCCATGGGCAAAGTGGGCTGCCTCTCTTCCGCAGGTAAAAACTGACAACTAATTAACACTTGCACTTGCAGCAGTTTATTACTTCCAGACAGTCAGAATACTTTCTGAGACAGTGAGGGATGCCCAGGACCTGAGCACCATTTTCTGCCAGCTTCTCAAGGGACTGCAGTAAGGGGAATGGAAGAAGCAATTGTACCATCCACTCAACATCATCTAAAACTACACTGCTACGCAAAGGGGAGGTCTCACACCATCCTTCATCTCTGGCCATCAATTGCCACCTCCTGTCTTCAGATGACGCTATTTCAAGTGTTGAAACAGGACAGCAATCAGCATGCTGACTGGTTTTTCCCAATCAAGAGCACTAATTTTCAGCCTGATCAGTGATCTGATCCAACTCATAGTCAGCAGAGCCAGCATAAGCAACACGTGGGGATGGTGCAACCAGGAACAGAAAGGACAGATTCCCCATCTTCTGCTGCAGCAAACACTCTGCTCTCTTACACCGGGATTCAGTTTCTACTTTTCCATCAGCCCCAGGATTGAGAAACGCACGCATCTTATTTCATCTGGCTGATTAGCACCCATTCCTGCCACAAGCCCATGTGATAATCACTTACTAATACAAGTGTCATGACTGACTGTAAAACATCTGGCTCACCCTGTGCATTAAGTGCTAGACAGACACTGCAGAGAGCAGCAAAATCCAGTAAATGCTTACAAACTCACACGCTTTTTATAAAACCCTGCATGTTGTGCTGTTCTACCTAGAGTGTTTATTGTTGTCCAAAGCAACAATTATGCAAACACTTGGGCACTTGCTTAATTTTTCTGTTACAAACTACTCCATTACACTTAATGGATTAATTAGCAAAGGCTCATTTTGACGCAGAGTGAAGGCTCCCAAGGCTACATGCAGAGTCACGGGACAGGCTCCCAGGGGGAGGCAGGGAGGGGGAAAGGTACCTGGGAGCACCTACAGTCACATTGCAGCTCCACAAGCAGTTTTGGCAGCAGTACCAAATTTTGCCAGCTTAAAAAAGCTGCCCTGCCTTCTCCACACCCTCTTTCCTCCTCTCTTACCCCCTAATGAACCAAATCATGGAATTGATCCAGATTAAAATTACATATATTTTTTTGACCAGTGCCTAGATGCAGACCACCACAGGGCAGCATAAGTGTTCGTGCTGTTATGAATGGGGAAAAGAATCAGAGGTAGGCGGGGGCTGCCAGGGCAACCCCAGGTTGCAGCAGTTTAAACCACCCAAAGCACAACCGTAGCCCAACTCTGTAGTTTCAGCCCTGCTACAGTTACCTGACACTGAAATTAGAGCATTAAGGGTGGTCCCCCCCTTCCTCCTTCCATCTCCCTTCCCTCTCCCCACAGCACTGGGGCTCAGCATCTCCCCCAGACACTCCACTAGGAATGCAAAGCTGCAAAGAAATCTCGTTAAAAAACTCTGGGGCTGGATTAGGTTTCTGCTACATTGGCCCCTGGAACTGGCTTTCCACAGGGTCGGATGAACTGGCATAAGGGAGAGGGTGCACTGGGTCCACAGCATCGCGCCCAGAGCATGAAGTCTATATTTTTCCCAACTACAGAGAGCAAGCCTGGCCAGGACCAACCGCTGCCTCCCACAGGGAACAGCCACAGAAGTAAACCCATTTGCTGGATTGTAAGTCTCACTCATGCCAAAAACATAGAAGCACATTATTGTAAGTTTAGTTAGATAAAAAAGGTCATACAAAGTACTGGTTTCCTTTCACATTCTTTGCATATACAAAGATCCCAACGGTTCCAGGAGGATTTTCTTGTATAGCCTTGCTGAAAGCTGATTAAAGAAAATGACCATTAATCCCACTAGTAATTTAAAACAAAACGTTAAATTAATTTCAGTGGGAGTTCTGGATGTGTACAAAACCCAGCATGATACCCTCAGATTCACACACATTGCTCTCTAGGGAAATGACAAGAAATCTGCAGACAGATGAAAAGGCGAAATTTACTCCACGTTATTAGAACTCGGTACAAAAATCGCCAAACGATCTGCACCAGGCTTAAAACTATTTCCACAAACCCGACCTTTTGAAATTGTCACTGTTCACGCCGCTGTTTCCCTTTTCACTTCTTACTTTGAAAGCTCACCCCCCGCGATCATCTTTAAACCAAGATCCGCGCCAGCAAACCTTTTCATTTTGCTAAAATCCTGACGGGCGTTTTCTGAAGCTGCTGAGCCCAGCGCGGCACTGAGGGAGCGAGGTTCCCCTGTGAGCACCCCCTGAAGTGCCGGGCACGGCACCAGCATGTGGCAGCGGCTGGACTCCCTGCAGGGGCTCCGGAGGAGCCCGCTTATCC
>VWZW01001321.1:194556-284120 GCA_013397115.1 Edolisoma coerulescens
CGGGGGCTGCCAGCCCCCCGCCCACCGCCCCCTTACCTGTCCGCGGGCGCGGAGCAGCCCCGAGGACTTTGTCTCCGCGGCGCGCCCGGCTGCCAGCGGACAAGTTTCTGCCCCTACTTCGCTCCTCGCAGCAACAGCGACGCTTTCCCCGCCCGCTCCGTCCGTCCGTCCGTCCATCCGCCCGCCCCTCCCTGCCTCCCTCGCTCCCTCCCTCCAGCAGGGGCGGGGGCGGCGGTCCGGAGCGCGGCGCGATCCCGCCCCACGGTTCCCGGGCTGGGCCGGTGCCGGGATACCCGCGAGTCGTGTCCGAGCGGCGGAGGCTGCGGTGCAGCCAGCGGCGAGGCTGCCGGGCTGGGGAACGTGCCCGCCCCGGTGGTGCCCCGGGCAGGGCTGGGGGTGGTCACCTGAAGCCGCCGGCCCCTGCAAGGGCAAGCGAAGGGTGCGGGATCCAGGCGTTGCCACCCCATCCTCCTCTGTTTGCCCGAGCAAGCCCTCCTGTCTTTTAGTCTTCGTTTATTTACAAACTTATTGCGAGTTACCTAGCCGGTTAATGCAACAACAGGAGAAATTAAACCTGGGAGGAACATCACACCTCTTGGGTTTTTCCACACAAGAATTTAATGGAAGAGAAACCACCTGGGAGATCTCTTCTAAGAGGGGTTACACAGCGGAACGAACTCCAAAGGGAACGGCTCCAGCAGCACAGCTGCAATTCTTGCAGATATTTAGGAAGTCTGAGAAAGGCCCCTGCCTCTGCACAGCAGAGGTGTGAGAGCAGAGGGGGGCAGGCCCACTGCCTGCAATTGTCTGCTGCCTTCGATTCTCCTGGTGTGTTTATTACCACTATTGCACCGTGCAAGCATAGCTCTGATGTGTGTTACATAATTAACCTTTGTTATGTTGGTGACCCTGTCATTCTCTGCCGGGCAGTTGTGAGTATGAGGAGAAGGGCTTGATGTTGGGATAGTCAGTTGTTGTTGCCCTGACAATTTTTTTTTGGTTTCTCTCCAAGAAAACTAGATCAAAAAAGTTCTTTGCCATAGACAGCAGTGTGGTGAACATTGTGGTAGTCCTTTGCTCCTCAGCTCGGCCGCGCAACAGCCAGCCGTTAAAGTTTTGTCTCCTCCCCGGCAGGCTACACCCTGTCTTCAGAGAGGCCCAGTGCATCAGAATAGCAAAACTGGGTGGAAGCGAATCTCTACAGGAGGCTGAACTGAGAAGCGGAGGACATGCGTTCATGGTAGACTCAGCTGCTTAGACAATAGGCTGTTAGAGTTTTCTGCTGGCTTCCTGCCTGCAATATTTTTTCTGTAATGTAGTGAGAGATGGAGTCATCGGAATCATAGTCTGTCAGGACGGAAGAGACTCTTCTGGCCAACAATTGCTTTCTGTCAGAAAACACTACCTGTCCATCACAGCACACCTAAGTGTGCTGTCAGTGAGGGATACTGACAGCACTCCTGCCTCACAGCTTGGCTTAGCCAATTGTGATTATGACATTTCAATGAAGAAATCTATCCTTTGACTGTGAAATCGTTAAATATGAAACACTAAATGGTTATAAGACTAAAATGAGTGGCAACTCCCACAAGTATGGTTTCTCCTACTGATCTTGCAGAGAGCATTGAAGCTAGATGTACTGTCTAGAGAACTAGGAATATACCTGGTTGTCATTACTGATGGAAGGAAGCAGAGGAACATTGCAAAACTATTCTATTATAAGCATTTTTTATTATATTAGTGGAAAAAAAGAGAGGTATCAGTCAAAAATCAGGCTTTTTCATTGTGTTTAAGGTAATCACTCAGAAATAAATAGACTTTTTTCACAGGGTGGAAAGAGTCTGCTGAAGGTTATGCAGGGAGCCATCTGTACCATGTTCTATTTAAACCAATGTCTCCATGGATAGGGGTCTCTTGCATAATTAGTACATTTACTCTGGGGTTGGGGTGTTTATCCTGTTCCAGATCACCTTCTCCCCTCCTGCTGACAGCTTTTCTTCTTTACACAACTGCAATTAGAGTATCACTTTGCCTTTGTGCAACACCCCCAATAAAGACTCCAGGGACAGACTATCAGCAGGTGACCATGGTGTTGGCTCTATGCACTGAGCAGGAGATGGAGCAGAACAAATCCATGGAGAGCTGTTGGAAATAATCAGTGGCAGTACTGCTAATATGGCATATGAAAAAGACACACGAAAAGTCATATGGAAGCTCTTAAAAAGTATTTGTTCTTCAACAGCTAGCTCTCAAGCTTTCAGCATTGTGCCAGGATTGTGTTCCCAATTTATTTTTCACAGGCCTGAGAGCTAGCTACTTACTTTTAAAAAGAAATAGAAGCTTGAATGATCTCATATTCAAATAACTTCTGGAACCAGGAATTTAAAAACAAGCTGAATATCATTTAAAATGCTCATATCTGGCATTGGTAGCACTGCAGAAGTGGTGAGAGAGGCATTATTCCCCCTCTCAGCCATACACCTTTGTTTTGCTGTAATGGATTATGTTTATAGTAAATTCATATTAGTGGTAAATCCAGTTTGTAGTGTACTCCAGAGATTAAAATCTTTACATTTGCAAAGTGCTGAACGAGTTGCCTATCAAAAAAGACACAAGGAAATGTCATACCAGCAACTATCATCTGCTGTCATGAATATTTAAAGCTAGTGTCACTGTCACATGCTACATACTGTAAATTTACTCTTAAGGCCACCATTAAAATTCCTGAAAACATCACAAAATAACACGTCCCTTGCAGACTTGCATATTACAATGTTTTGTGGTCTCAGGTCCAGCCCTTACCTCATGACTCACTCAAGCAAAACATCTATTGAAGTAAATGGGAATTTGGCAGGAAAAAAAATGGAGATGGGCCAAAATCAAAACAGGGATGAAAACACTCTGGTCTTTTAAGGTAGTCGGATTCCTTATGCAGACCCAAAGTTTGCTGTTCAGACCTTAATTCTCCTGTGAGATTACCGAAGGACTTCCGATGGGCCTTCAGCCGGCGTGTCTACCTCACTAAGTAGGCTTTAGTGAACACCATCTGTGGTTGTTCCTCATGCACACCAGGTTCCCAAGGTACACAATAAAGTGTTATTTGTGTAAGAATATTAAGTTCCCCCTTTTGCCCCTGTATTCCTTAGCTTTCCCTCTCAAGGAAAATTTACATTAGAAGTTTCTTCAATCTTAGCCACTTTTATCCTCCTCTCTTTGGTTTGCTGTGGAGCAGCATGTCTGACTGACTCAGTGCTTGCATGGATTTCCTGTCTGTGGTTGGTGTTCCTCTTTGTCCTCCTAGTGTCTCTCTCTCTCCCTTTTAAGTAGTGAAATCCTTTATCTGTCCCTTCCTGACCTCCCTGTATGTCTGGCTTCTGGGCATCTGCTTTACTTTTGTTCTCTGCTCTCCGGCAGCCGTCCGTGTTCCATCCGGCTGCAGCAGCTGGGCATCACCGGGTCTGCCTCTGCCTGTCGCCCGGGCTGCTCCTGGGACCCCACATCCCCTGCACAACCGGTGCAGACAATGGAGCTGCCTGCTCCCTAAATTTCAACTCATAAAAACATGGTGTTCTGCCAGTCAGGAGCCTGGGACCCCTTAAATATCTGGGATCCTTCTATCCCTTCTGCTCTTCTCGTCAGAAGAAGAACACAGAATTTCTTGCTCTGTTATTGAAAAATTATATACATGATGCAAACCATCAGATGGCAAATGCTCTACATCCTCTGCAAATGCACTTTCTTTCATCATATTTAATGAAAACCAGTCTCTAAGAGTGTTTGTAATTAAGACAGAACACATTTTCACCGAGGGTAAATTAGTAAAGGTAAATTAAGGAATATGAAAATGTTTCTCTTCTATTCTCTGCATGCACACACATGAACAACACACACAAACACACGTAGGGGAAAATGTCCATCTCTGATACATCACCAAAATACCGTTTTGGCTTCTGTGCCCCCTCTACTGGCTGGTCCCTTATGTATTAACAAATGTACTTTAAAAAATTATATTGAAATTATTGATGATGCTGGTGCCTTAACAAAATTGGCCACACCAATAAAAATATTGCAAAGAATAAGTATCCTTACCAATCCAGCAGAATGGTAATTCATGATTATTTGCTCCAAACATATGTTCACACTCAAAACAATTTTAAAATATTAAGAGATGTTGAAAGCTGGCGGAGCAGTGCAAAAATTCCTAAAGATAAGAGCATCTTCAAAACACAGATGTGTGTGGATGAGAGGCTGTATTAATTTTCCTTGTAATTTCCAAGTTTTTGATGTAAAAACTTCCTCCTTTTGTATTTTTCCCCATGAAAAACAAATTATGTAAACTTTTTCATGACTCTGTAAGCTATATACATCCAAATATACACATATGTATGTTCTTACATATACGTATATGTTAAAGAGAAATTATAAAAAAATCCAGAGAGATAAAATTAAATATTTGATACAGGCAAAAGTATGTACAGAGGAAAACAGATAAAGACATAAAACTTAGATAACAGTTCCACTAGAGCCATGCTCAGCATCTTAAAGACCTGTACTGAAACCAGCACGGGTCTTACTGACATCAGTGCGACTGGGCTTTTCCAGGCAGAAGCTTTCAACAGGAAGGCAAAGCCATTCACAGCATGTCCAGGGCCCTGCGGCCCCACCAGTTCCAGTGCAGGTGTGGAAAAGGACCAGAGGTGACCCAGCTGTGGGGCTGAGAGTACTGGAGAGTAACATCTACAGATCTTCTAACAGCTTGAGCTGGGACACTTGAGAGAAAAGAAGTCGATTGTCCCACTCACCAAGTAATATTTTTGACTACTGAAAGAGAAGGTGTGTATTGTTCAAACAGATGAAGTAAAGTTTAATTCAAAATGTTGCATGTCAAGAATGAAAGGTATCTTTCTTGAAAAACGTATATAAATGGATTTAGCTGTTCTTCAGCTTTATAATTTTAAAAACAGCAGAAAAGCTAGAAGGAAAATAGAAAGCTGATGGCCTTGAAGGGAAAATGAGCGACCTCCCTAAACCCCTCTTGTTCATGCCCCCCACATGAGACTTAAGGCAGACAAGACCCATGGCCATGGCATTATTCTCAGGGAATATTTTCCATGGGACTAGGTACCCGAGACTATATCACTGCAAGACAAAGCCATTGATAATGCAACTGAAAGCAATGATGCTGTGATCTTTAAAATCAGCAATATATGGGCTAATTTCTGCTGAACTTGACTTAAAGTCTGTTGCGGTTCCTGCAAGCACAAGCCCTGCTCCCCTGCACTCACCCTGCAGCATACATGGCTCAGCTCACCACCAGTCTGGTATTATTTCAGAACACATTGCTGCTAATTCATGCAAACAATACAAGAACATTTTTTTTTCCTATCCTTTAGCCACTGCACCAGCCAGGGCAGTCAGGGAGCAGTGCACTGCAGGCATGTGTGGAGTCTCTCAGGGACCCCCCACACATGATACCTCCGAGTCCATGTGTCCTCCCTCAGGCAGGAGAGGCTTGTCAAGCCTGTCAGCTCCTTCTCTCCTCAAAACCCAGTGCCTGCACAGAAAATGCCCTGGCCGAAGTGTTCAACCAACCAGCACTCCAAGGCCAATCTGGGATGCTAGCATTTTTCTGGCATAACAAATCCCCCTCAGAAGCCCTTGTCTGAAGCCTGTAAAGCCAATGCAGTTTTATGCTGAAGTGCCGTGTTCATCTCAAGCCCAAAGAGGAACATCTTTTCAAAAAATGACTGTTACATGACTGCATCCTCTGGTGAAGACTGCTTACCCTGTTTGGAAGTGGCAGCCTCTGGAAAACACAAAGTCATCCCCAATTTCACAGTTTCCAAAGGGTCTGCTTAAAAGCTTCCTGTATGCAATGCAAAGCTGGGCCCCTCAGCTCATTCAAAATGCTATTTTCACTTCAAGATACCAACTTCATTTTAGGATACCAAAACTTTGAGTTTAAGCACATTCTCAAAACACTGGAGAGATGACTGGTGAGAGTCCATATCAAAGTCATTCTCAAGCTTTTATCATGTTTGGACATTATCATTTTTCAAGTCAGAAGTGGCAGAACCACCAGGACTGCTGACCCAACCCCTCTCTCCTAACCAGTTGGTGCTGATACCATCACTGGTACAAAAGATACCACAGTCACATCATATCTTATCTTCCAGGGCAGGGTGTTTACAGACTCTTCACTTGCCTTATTGTATTAGCACATGCCAACCTGCAAGACAGCCCTTGAAAGTGACTGTTCTTTCCATCACTTCATTTAGTGTCACCATTTAGTTTATGCACTCATTCTGGTCTTTTCTTCTTCTCCTTCCACTTATTCCTATTGTTACATTGCCAGTGTATAAATCAAGTTCCCCTGTGAATTTATTAGCCCCTTATTGCTAGGAAAAAGAAAAGAGTGGTCTCTGCTTTCTCCTTTGGTACCAGCAGACATGACTGCAGATAGAATGAAGGGGCAGATCTATTACACAGAAATATGGTATTTTTTTACGCCATTAACTTTCAAAAATGTGTTTAAACGAACTTTGTAAAAGTGCTTTCTTCATCGCAATTTCAGATCTGTATTTACCTGTAAAGAAATCAATGTTATATGATTAACATTCTAGATCATTTTCGAGTCCTCAATATTGCCAAAGCATGTTTAAAACATTATGTTAGAATGCATAATCAATGCTTGCTTGAACATATCTTTCTTCAAAGACATGGCTTTGCAAACTGACTAGAACAAGGTCTCACTTCTTCATACAATCAACACTATCTGGTCAAGACTTTTGGCATGAACTTTGAGGCACAGTAAAAAAATTGTAACATTATCACTCATTTCCATGGTTTTCATTCCCTGTTGTTGTCTGTCCCAGCATTCACAGCAGGCAGCTGTGACTTGGTTTTTACATTAATTCACTGCTGGCTCAAAAAAAAAAGGGTGTGTTCTAATTAGGTTCCAGGTTTTAATAGACCAAAGCATGTGCCTACGTGTTGTCCTGAACCAAGATGTCATCTGCAGTCCAGCCCTAAACTGCCAACACACAGAGAGTTTCTTTGAAGGCCTCTTAATCTAAGCAGTAACTGTCTCTGAACCCTATTAACATGTGAAATGCAGAAAGCAGGAAAAGTGTTGAACAAACTGACCACTTATATATGCAAAGTCGAAAGCTGTGTGCATCTCAAGAGCTAATGGTTGCTTAGAAAAGTTTAAAAAAAATCCAACCAATCAACTAAAACACCCTGGCCAGATACAGACATGGGTTGAGAGATGCAAGACTGCACATATTAGAGGAGTTCTAGATATGCCACGTGTCCTAGCCTAACCTACTGTACGCGATTGAACTTCTTCCTGGAACAGGAAAATTATGCTATTGCTCTTTCCTGTGTTCTGTAGCATTTGGACTCATAGAGCTGCCCAGCGGTGACTTATTTCTTCTGTTTGCCAGCAGTTGCTCCAGAAGAGTGCTTGAGCAGAGAAAAGGGTCAGCACTATGTGCCTGCGAGCAGGCTGGCAACCTTTTACATAACAAGCCTGTGCCATTGAATCCCAGACCACAAGTTTCTGCACCAGGCAGATTTTTCACAATTAAATCCTGATGAGGAACAGAGCCTTTAAAACGGTTGTGCTGGTCTGTGCAGTTGCTTTGCAGACAAACATGGAGCACAAAAATAAGGGTCTAGTCGTGTGTGACAGATGACTCTGACTTTTACTGATTTACACCAGGCAATCCAGGATTAAGGCAGACACCCAATTTTCCTGGTCCTCCATTTTGGATTCACACTCTGGTTATCATTTTAGTCCTTTTGAGGGCTGGCAAAAGGCAGACTGGCTGGTTTGTTTGTTTCCCTTCCTTCTTAGGGATTTTTAGGGGTTTTCATCACCATAAAATCTGAGTACCTATTTCCTTTTTGACATTTAGAGGAAGAGAGGGACAGTATAATTCTGGTAGGAAGTTTGATGGAGTCCTTGTCAGCACAAGGAATTCCTAGAGGAAGGAGCTGATGGGACACAAGGACTGACAGTGGGTTCAAAGAAGAGCATTTGGTAGGAAGCTAGGGGCAAGCTGGAAGCCATAGGCAATGCTGTAATTAAAGCACATCCTGAGCAGCAGCGGTGGATCGCACTTACGGCCACAAATGAAGGTCCTGTCAACATGGAAGAGATGACACTTCATGGCACTGACCACTTGTGTTAGGTGACCTGTGAGACTTTTTACTCACTAGTCTCTGAGTGGAGGGGGTAGTTTTGCTTGGAATGACTCACAACCCACAATTGCCAGCTAATTGCACCTTCAGTGTCTGGGCCAGGAGGAGGAGTTGGTGTGAGAGCAGTCCCCAGGAGTGTAGGAGGGAAGGTGCTGCTAGGTCATCCGACACAGGCCTTTGGTAGGCAACTGCCTTTTATCTTCCTTTTATGTTCACTGAGCCTAATTTACCAGGTTTTTGTCTCCTTTGCTGTTCTAATCATTCATTACTTCATTCTTCTGTCAACTGGAAACCTTAAATAACAAGGTTACAGGCATTCATTATCAGTATTTATCTCTTCTTGACTGTGATGTATTCTAGATTAAATTTCTTTTCTGGTCTTTTCCTTCTCACATATTCACAGACAACAAACATAAAGCTCCTCAGAGAGAAGGATTTTAAAGAATTTTCTTTGGGGGAAGTGAATTTTTCTCCATTTTCTGGAAAGATCAGCATTGCCAGGAAGGCGTAGCTTGCTTGTCTTCCTGATGTGGTAGGAATGAGCATTGCTACTACACCTTCGACATTCCAGCAGAAGTACTCCAAGGCTGAGCGAGCTTCCCAGGCTCCTCTGAGGGCTTGCCAGTGAGCAGGCGGGTCAGTGCTGCTGTGCTCCATCCGGAGCTCAGTGACACCAGCACACCCAGAGGGACACTAGGTAAGTACAATGTCCGGCCAGAGAGAGGAGTCTGGACAGTGTGAATGAGAGGAGGACTTGGCCTCCTTTTTTCTCCTTCTTGGGACCAGGGAGGAAGAATGGACTGTGGTTAAGATGAAGATGAATAAAAAAATTTCTGGATTTAGCAGGACTGGGTTGTGCTGGTGTTTCTCATGGGCCAGGGCTGATCAGAACACATTCCGTGTCTTTCTTCTAACCACAAGTCAGTTGAGCATGTTAATTTGAGATTGAGGCATTTGAAGTCAGCATTAATTAGAGCACAGCATCATTTCTGCTGGACTGCATGGAAGTTGATGTGACAACAGACCTACGTCTTATCTCCTGGCACTAACCCTCTTTGGTGCTATTATAGTATGGTACACAATAACAATATGTCCCCATAGCAACAACAGCATAAATCCCAGATCTGTTCACCACAAAGCACAACCAAGAATCACTTTTTTTAACATTTCTAACTTGCTTTCAGTCTGGTTCCTAAGGAAACAAGACTTATGTGAGCTGATATCTATCTACCCATCCATCAGTTTTCCTCATCATCCCTGCTGCTACTTGCAACACCTTTTGACCTTTTTAACCAATTTCAAACAAATGTGGTGAAAGATATTTGAAAACTGCCCATATTTAGTGTAAAACTCTTAAGGAGATGAAGAAGTGGACAAGTGGCCACATGAATGCTTCTAGTAATGGAAACGCAGTCATCACCTTTTTCTTTTGTTTGCTCTGAAGGGATTTAGGAGAAGCAGCTGGCCAATTAGCAGTAATGTAAGTGGCTGCCTGCACAGCCATTTCTGCATGGCTTCTGAAAAAGCCACAATACACTGCTTTTTGTTCAGTTGCTGGGATAAGTAAAGGTAGAAGACCTGTGAAGGGGCTGGAGGTAGTGGAGAATTGGCCCGAGAAAGCTGTTAATGATATGAGAATGGTGGACTGTGATAGGGACACAAAATAAGCTGCTCACTCTGTTTTTGGAGGTGGAGTTGAATATAGGAAAATATGATGGAAGTTTATGGGAAGGATACAGCAGAGACCCAGAAAATAAACGCCTAGAACAGATAACCTCTCTCCTCCACCTGCCTCAGATTCATTCCCTTGCAGAATTCCACAAAAAGCCTCCCTGCTGTGTACCACAGCTTCACCACAACAACTGGTAGGAACTGCAGTTGTTGAAAAAAAATACTGTCAAGATTTGACTGCATATTTAATTTTCCATCTTGTATGTGCTTTGGAAGCTCTTGAAAAGCATCAGCCTTAAATAATATATGTTGGCTGGAGTTCAAAACTCAGGAGCAGTTTAGACCCCTCAGGTTTTTTGCCTTTTCTTCCCCCACTCAGACCTGTGTAGTGAAAATAAACTATCTGTCAAATGAGTATATGCTACTTACTTTGCTATAAAACTTCTGTTCAGTTCTCGAGATGATTGTTAATAATTACATGCACACATAAATATATAAGTATTAATATATGTATATGTATATAAATATTAGAGATAGGTTGGGTATTGGTTGGGGTTTTTTTCAAGAGCGCCCCTCCACATAGCTCTGAATGGTTTCAGGTGGAGGGAACTGGTTTGCACACATTTTCCATCCATGAGTGAGGTTTGGTTTGACAGCAGAACGCTTGAAGCAAAGACTGGAACACCAAGTGTGTCAGCACCGGCCTCCTCAAGGGTACAGTCTCTGCATTGAGAACAGCAAAAGCTGATGAGTTTTGTCTCCAGAAAACCCCAGCCACAGCCTCCGAGTATTTATGGAGATAAAACACAAATGGTAGGAGAAGTAGGAAACAAGCACACAACACTCCTACCTATTTCTGGGAGCCTTTGCTTCTTCTCACGGGGGGAAGGGGACCTTGTGCTATTCAAGGCAGTTTTAAAAAAAACGGAGTGTAATTGTGCCTCCTGTGCTTTTATTTTATGGGTGTGCATATATCTAGGGGGAACAGTCCCTGGAGAAAGGTAGCCTTTAATGTTGCATTAAGAAAATCTAACGCTTTATGCACAGGACACAAGCAGCCTGAAGCACATTTCATTATCAGATCCCTTTGCAAACATTGAATAACCAGTTGTCACAACGAGCTGTCACAACAGGGGAAGACAATTAACCTAAGTGATTGAGATTTTTCCAAGCAGCAAGTAGATGGTGTTGCAGTGTTATCTAAGCTCCAGACTACCTACAAATAAAGACCTCCAAGATTTGTGTGCAGTTTGTGATCACACAGTGGATTTCTGAGAAAGGGTTTCACCACGTAAGTAACAGCAAATGTCCTTTCCAAATGTACCATTTACCCCCAAAGCTGACATAAAAAAATCATGACAATATATGATTGGACAGAGATGGATCTAACTCAGAAATGGTGTGAAGAGAACTGATATCTAGGATTGTCAACCTTGTAGGGTTGGAAACAGTTCCTTGCTTTGTCCAAGCAATATGCTGTAAAGCCCACGAGATGGATGAAAAAGCCTCTGACTTTAATGAAAAACTAATAAAAAAATTTCTTTGCTTAGCTAGGAATTTTTTTCTGTTGTTCTGGTATGTATATGTTAGTTCAGTAGCATCATTATTTTTGGTCACTTATTATTATTCCTAAACCCCACGAGGGAAGAACAATTAAAAAATAATAATCTGTGGATTTCCAGTGAATTTCTTCATGGTGACAGAAAAATGTGTAGGCCTGTTTTTGTGTGTACCAGACACATTTCTAATTCTCTCACCCTGTAAAACTGCATAGAGTGTCCAAAGCCATTTTACTTTTCATAATTCTGACTTGAAATAGCTTGAAAGGAAGCTCTAAGTCTCCCTTGCCTACTGAAGTTCCCCTGTGCTGACTTGCATTATTGCTGCCCTTCCCTTGGCTCGGGGAATCCTCAATACACACTCTGTCTTCAGAGCAAGGAAATGCACAAATACCTTTAATGCAAAAGGGCAGAGTGTAAGTGTGTGAAATATGTACATGTGAGCATGCAACTCTGCCTACCTCTGCTGAAGGCACTGATTTAATGCGCTCTTTATGGTTATTCTGCAATAGCTTAATGGGCCATAAAACCAGTCCCACCTGCTAGGAAGCCTTCACAATTGTCTTGCTGTCCAATACCCAATATCTAAAATTAACCAGAAAATAAACAGCGTCCTGCACAGATAGAGACTCCTTGACTAGCCAACTTCCTCTCCAATCAAAATATTTCCCTAGTTTTGTGTCTTTACACTCTGCTCCTTCTTCCTCTTTTGCATGCTTTGTTGTCTCTTCTGAAATGTCACGACAGCAGACAGCCCACAAAAAATCAATGCCTTCTCTTCAAGCACTCAGAAAACATTTCTCTTGCCATGATAATTAGTTTGAATTAGATGACTAATTATAGGGAGTTCTGCCTAGAGCAGGAGCACTGTGAAAGGGCTATATAGAAATGCAAGTGTAAGTGAAATGTGACTCACAGTCACACTTGGACTTTTTCTGCAAATGTGTCAACACAATACCCTTTTTATTCATTAGTGATGGTGAATTTAGCTGCTCAAGTACAAGGATAATCTAGCCTAAAGCCACATACATGCATCCTGTAAGGTTATACAGCACCGCAGTTTGGCTTATTTACCTAATGTTCGCTTCCTTTGCTCTGAATAGACACCAGGGTTTGCAGAGTACAGCAATGATGTCCTAAAATATACAGTGGACCCAAGGTCTTGGGCCATGGAAAAAAGAACTGGGATTCAGAAGCTGTGCTCTGTCATGGCAGAAGCTCTCTCTGGTTGTGTCTACATGGCTAAGTTAAACAGCAGCAGGAAACTCTCCACTGCAGTTGGTTGGTGGGACTTGAGCTTGATTTTATTAGGTCACTTCAATCATGACCAGCACAGTTTCACCTCCCAAACTACCTCTGGGCACATGTAGGATAGGCCAAGTACCACTCACCATAGGCAGTTTCGGTCCAGCATCCTGCTTTTGGGAGCAGGAGAATGTAAGACCAGGGACATGGTTGGCTTCAGTCCTTAGAGAGTGGTCCTGGGAATTAATTTACAAGTATAGCTGTAGCCCATGCCCCCTGAATCAGTGAGTATACAGTAGATAAAGAGGAAAGAGGTTGTTTGGCACTGGAACAGGCTCCCCAGGGAAGTGGTCACAGCACCAGCCTGACAGAGTTCAAGAAGCATTTGGACAATGCTCTCATGCACAGGGTGTGACTCTTGGGGATGGTCCTGTGCAGGGTCAGGAGCTGGACTCAATGATCCTTGTGGGTCCCTTCCAACTCAGCTGATTCTGTGATTCTGTGGTGAGATTCATGTTGCTTACCTACTTTACATGAATTTGGGAGCATAATGTATTCAAGTGCTCTGAAATTTTCTGTCAGGAACTAAATAGCCACTATTTGTCCTCAAATCTATTTCATATACATATATTATAGAATATAGTATCTGCTCCTAAGTAAAAGCCTTAAAGGGAGTGACACATGCTGCTGTTTAAGTAAGGTTTCTGCGAATGGTTATTTCCTGATAAAAAATCCAGCCATTTCCAAGCAGGCATGCTCAGTTACTTGCTTATCTTACATTTGAGTGAGTTCTTATTTTTTTTCTTTTTTTCTTCTACCAAGCAAGAACTGTGCGTAACAAAGCCTACAGGTAATTTATAAACTCAAAAGGAAACATACTAAATTACACATATCAGCAGTCTCCAGCTCCCAGCAAAGCAAAAAGTGGGGGTTTTGGAAGCAGTGAATAGTAACTGAATTCTACAGAGTGCTGTTATCTAGACAGATGGGAAGTGGAGAGGAAGGATGTTGTTGGATCACATGTTATGCTGCACCCAGGAAACTGCAGATAATAGTAGTGCTCCTGATGTTTGTAAGGGCTCTGCAGCCCTAAGATAGGGCTAGGTCAAAGCAGAGGAGCAAGGCGGAAACTATTGAATAGAGCAATCAGATATTACAGGGGTGGGTACTAAAGAAATTCCCATTCAAAAATGCCAAAAAGTACCCTAGTCTCTTGTCAGGATATTTTTTATACAGCTGAGATCACTGTAGTAATTTATATTTTGTCTTTGCTTAACATGGGATCTGCCATTCCCCTTTCCTGCATATGTAGCTTGGTTACTCTTGTCAGACTATCGGAGAAGACTATGGGTGAGCTGGAGCTCATTTCAGGTGTTGAAAGGCTTAGATCTCACATACTTTTGTACTTAAAAATAATTCAGTTAAAAGCCGGAGTATGGACACACACTTTATTCTTGGAGGGAGACAAAGGGAACATACATAATTTGATTTACTCAGATTAATGTATGGCTTCAGTCCCTTCCCTCCTCCCTTCAATTTGGTTTTACATCCAAACTAGCCTGGATAGGAAGGTAGTACATTCAAAGATGAGCAAAGAAGCTTCATAAACAAAGAAACTATATAAGAAATACATAACTACATACAGGTGGGTGGGAAATGATCTGACCATTTCCTCCTCCTTCTTCTAACTCACTGGCTGCATGGGGCCAGCCTGGAGAAACTTAAGAAATCAGGACAAACTCTGGACAAGACACCCCTCATCTTCAGGTGCTTTGGGAGACCCTAATGAAAAAACAACTGGAATTAGCCTGAAAGAGTCTTTGCTCTTATGAATTACCACACGGCATCTGCTTTCCATTCTCTTGTGCCCTCTCTCCACCTCACTCTGAGCAGCTGTTCCTTTACAAAGAAACCACAGAACAGATACTGCAGAAGTTCCTTCTTTCAAACACTTTGTGAAATGCTTTTATTTGAGGCTGAAAGGTAAATGGACCCAGAGCTGAGGGGAGACATTGCTCTAAATTGCCATCAGCTCAGTAATTGGCATTAGCCATTGGGAACATGCCATCAGTTCCTCTTGTAACCTGTGCCTCCCATCGAAAACTGGAGCCAAACCAGGACCTGCTATAACACAGCTACTGCACAATACCTTGACTACATCTTTCTATTCCTTGCCCTGGAAATAAACATGCTTCAAAGTGCAGTGCCGGGCTCTACTATTCATCAGGGCTGTACTTGGGAGTACTGCTATTAATGCAGTAGAGCCTTGGAGCTCTATCTTCCATCCTCTGGAAGATGAAGAACCTGCATCTTCATGCTGTCATGCTGGTTTTAGTCTGGTGGAGCTCATCAGTGCTCAGTAAAATTGCACCAGCGTAAAACCAGCATAATGGTGCAGAGAATCAGGCCTGCAGGCTGCAATTTGTTCTGACATAATAGGATAAAACTATTTGTCTTCTATGTACTCTCAAGTGATAGCGCTGATGAAATATGTCAGAATAAAGCCCTGGAAAGTGAAGTCCTTTTTCTGTCCATTAATCAGGCACAGAATGGATGGGAAAGCAAAAAGTTCACCAGCCAGGCTACGTGCTGTTCTCCCAATATGCCTGCATCGAGACCGGGGTGTGCCCTCTCCCATGTGACAGGGTAGTTTTGTTTCCTTGTCCATTTATTTCCTGGCATCTCCATGGATATCCCCAGGGGGGACACCAGTCAATGTCGATGTCAGTCGTGATGCTGCCTTATTGTGCTCTGGAAATGTACCCTAGAAGTGGATGGGCAGCCCTCACCCCACATAACAATTGGATAACCTATTTCCACTCCTTACTGACCTACTTATTTGCACACTGGTGACCTAGATATAGTCCTGCTAAGGCTCCAGGTCCTTCCACCATGAATGAGCTGGGATGTTACGTGTCTGCACATTTCACCAGTGTGAATTTGGTGCTACAGAACCACCCACTCGGAGAGAAAAATCACATGAAGAAGAGTACAAATCAAATGAAGGAAAACATTCTCTTCGCCTCTTCTTATCTTTTTAGACAGGGATCATTTGCAGCAAGAGAAAGGACTAGGATGTAAAGAGTAGTGATGGCTTAGCAAATGGTAGAGAAGAGTCAACAGAATGTGAGAAAGAGATTGTTATGATTCTGCAGCTTAGTAGCCCTTCACTGATACAGGGTCTTTACCAAGTAATGTCACATTAAGTCTGAAGACCATTTGTTGTTCACAACTCGAGTTTTCAACACCAGTAAATTATGAGGAAAAGCCTATATGGTGCAGTTTCATGCCAGACGTACTGCTATTTCAGCCCAGTTACCTATTATCTGAAGCAATTATCTTTCTCTGTTATATATTGAATTGATAAAAATTCTGTAGTTACTGACATTCCTATTTCTGTGTGGCATGCATCCTCAGGAAGTGGAAATTAATGCCCTTCCATCAGTCTGGATTACTGGGACAGTCTGGTTGTTGCTACAGGATATGCAAGAAATGAGACCCATTTTCAAACACTGACTTGCAGTATTTGATGTGAGAATAATGATCAGTTCTGTACTCATTGTATTTATATCAGGAGCAGATCCACATCAGAGTTGACAGTGTCAGAACTACATATGCAAACCGGGGCCTCCAAACCTCCTGAAGTCTCACGGCAGAACAAAAAAAAATACAGTTTCTAAGCTTTATGCAGACTCATTTTTGTACACTGGGAGAAACAGATGTCCACCCTCACCTTTCTACTTTCCAGGTCCTTGTTGTAAAGGAGCAGTTTTTGTAGCTAGTACCTAGTTTTTGTACCTAGTTTTTCCTAGGTATGTAAGAAACTGGTACTGCTAAAGCATCATATCTGGTGACCCTTGGTGGCCCAGATACCTGCATCAGTGCTCTCTGCAGAAACCCTCCACGCTCAGCTAGCAAGGGGCTAGCTTTGGGTTTAGTGGTGAGACAATTTCACTACTCAGCCAGTGGACTTCGCACTTCGCACTTGCTACATGCAATCTTTTTACTGCTCATCTCTCTTGATTTTAGAACATATTTTAAATCCACATTCTCAGTAACATAATTTAAAACAGGAGCTGGAAGCCAGCAAACATCAAGCTGGCCAGAATGACCTCAGGCCTTTCTGGCATTGTCTGTTCTCATCTATGTCACTGGTGTAATTTTCATACATTGTCCTCTGCCTTGGCTGTTTATATCTGCTGAACAGGAACTCAGGAGATCCCCTTGGGTTGGCTGCCCTGGGATGCGCACAGTTATGTGTGATCCTCACCATCCTTTTGGGATGAATGTGGAAGAATGCAAAAGTGAACACTGCCTTTTGTGTCCTTATAAGTCTCTAGAGCCAAATCCAGAGCCAAATCCTATCACTTTCCCCAAACAGTAACATTTGCTTTTGGCAAAATTCTCCTCGATTGACTTGCTTTTCCTGACAAGTACAGCTGTATTATTTTGAAGGAATTTTAGAAATGACCAGGTTGTTACAGCTTCTCAGCATGCTGCAGCACTGTAATGGTGAATGGGAGAAGAAGAGATTGGAGAGAGATGTTTGTTTACCTGCTTCACTATAAACCATCACCCTGAATACACTTTGAAGTACTTTTTCCAATTTTACGCTACTCCACTCTATTTTCTTTATCTATTTTCTGTCTACAGTGATTCATTCACAGAATTTGAATGTATAGTCAGGGGGAAATGAGTTTTGCAAAGCCATTTTCCCAAAGGCACTCGCGTGTGCCTGTAATTTGATGTATGACTTTGTGAAAGCTGTCACAGAGGTATCCCACATGCTCCAGTACTGATGGATCAGCATACTGGCATGATGACACAGATACAGTCTTTCACTACTGGCAGTGCCTTTTGACTCTGCATTTTAAACCTGGACAATTACAAGCTCTCATTTTCTATTAGCGTCTCACATACCCTCTGTCTGTGCTGGAACAGACTTAGTGGTATGAGTCATACACGAAAGTCCAAAATTTTGCAAGGCTCACAAAATGTGTTAAGAGGTGGCTCTGCATCACATGGTGACATGCTTTAGGATTACATGCAAGGGAAAGACTCCTGCTTCTATATCACTCCACAGTAAGGACATAAGATTTTCTTTAATACTTTTGCCCTAGAAACAGAGAGCTGTTGTGACAAGTGGTCAGCCTGTGGTGAAAGGGAAGCCCAGTGAGGTTTCTTCTGCAAGATGGAAAGCTCAGCACTGTCATCTCCTGTCTGGACTTTAACTCTGGTCACCACGTGTCACTCTGCTATAGTTACTCAGATACCTGCTGTGAACTGCAGTTGTATGCTTTGGCAGAAAGTTGACCTTCTTTATAATCAAGGTGAAGCACAGCGCAGAGAAATCCCTCCTGCAATTGCACTATTGCAGTGACCTTCCCTGTGACCTGGCAGGCCAGGGCACTGCAAAGAAATTAATGTTCATGGAAACAGAAGTCTCCCCTGAGCACCTGGGGTGACGGTCCAGTCCAATGGCAGCACAAGCTGCGGGCATCTCCAGCTCCTGCCCCTGGTACCACTGCGTGGCAAGTGGTATATTTTTAATCCAAAGCAGGACAGAGTACTGTCACAGCAGCTGGTTGCAGATATCAGACACCAGACTGCTCTCAGAAAAAAAAGAAACCCCTGTTGCCAGTGAGTCTGTAGTCTGCTAACTCAAAGTTGCACACAAGGCTTCTTGACATCAAATGTTATTGCCACTTTCCAGCAGCACTGGCAAAATAGTAAGAGATTCCCTTCATCTCAGATAGGTTTTGTCACCTCATCGAACCAGACACAATTTCTCTCCTCTTTTCCCAACACACACATCTCCCTTTTTTTGTCCATTTAGTTCAAACAGTGAAGGAGGTGGGGGCAGCTTAAGCAAAATGAAAAACAACACTCAAGTTGCCAAAATAAAGCCAGAGCATGGACACATGAATAAATTTGTTTTCCCAAAATACATTTGCAATGAAATAGAAAGGAAACAAAAATCTGCTGGGACTTTTTACCAGGGGTAAACAGACATAAGTATGGAGTAAACCTATCCCTATTCAGTGTCTGCCGTATGCCAGGGCCTCCGTCCAGACCACAGCTCCACAGCTGGCTCCCGAAGGAGTAAGCACTTAGCAGCTCCTCAGAAATGCAACACTGCCCACACTGTTCCTATATCAACACATCTTCCCCGTCAGTTCGGTTCAGCAGCTGGACATCACTGTTACAGAGCCTGACCCCTGAAAAGTCTGCAGGGATTGTCGGTACTCCCATGCCTGCTGCAGGGATGGGTGGCATTGCAAGGAATGGCACCAGGCAGCTGCCGGCAAAAGCCAAGGTAATGTCACAACTCTGCAAGAAGCATAAATGCTACCTATTATGGGGAAACAGAGTAATCCCAAAACAGTGTTTGATAAATGCACTGCCTTGAAAGTGAAAAATACTGCAATACACCCGGCATTTGTAACACTGCTGAGCAGCCAATTTATGAGTGGTGCAGTTGCAACACGAGTGTACAGATCTGTACGGTTTCTGGGAAAGGAAGGGCAATGTTCCTCTGCTGTTCTGTGGAGCAATGATTACAATAGCATGACAAATAAAATATGAAAGGAGCAGGTGTTTTGTAATGTTACTAAGGACAGTTTAGTTCTAGGACAGTGCTGTGGGCTGACACAGAGGTCATTGTTCATAGCACGTGCATTTTCAGAAGAGGATGGGCTCTGTATTTCCTTTGTTCCATGCGTTTGGCCTTTGTTCTTGTTTAAAGGCACACAGATCATGGAACCACAGTTGGAAGTGACCTTAAAGACCATCTAGTTCCAACCCCCCTGACATGGGCAGGGACACCTTCCAGTAGACCCGCTTGCTCAAAGCCTCACCCAAACTGGCCTGAAACATTTCCAGGGAGGGAGGGAAAAGTTTTTAACTGGCTCAAGTGATAGTGGCTGTCAAATCCTCCTGCTAATGGGTTAATGCTGACCACCTAATGGGGTTGTCATTGGCTGAGAGCACTTGCACACAGTAGTGCAAAATTGATAGAGAGGCCTCATTCCTTTCTTTTGTGCCTAAAGCCAGTGGTGGGATCATTGAAAATGCTTTCTGGTCCTACTGTCCTGGGGCAGACAGGTTCAAAGTTTCTTTTTCTTCTTGTATTATGTCACTTCTGTTAGGTGCAGGAATAGGTACTGGGGTCACTGTCTGGCATCAGTACTGGAACTGCTCTAAATTCAGCACAGGACTGGGGTGACACTATATTTGACCTGAGAGAGACTCAGAAAGTATTTTTGGTTGTCCTGGCTCCTTCATGCTGTGACAATTCTGCTCAGTACTAACAGCAGAAGGATGAAACAAAGATAATGTTACCTATTGCAACTGAGATGGGCTTGGACACCGAGCTTAAAATTAATTTTTGGTCGCTTCTGCCTTCATACCTCATTACAGTGTGGTGCCAGAGCAATGTGATGGGTGTTCAAATACCATGATACTGCCTCTTGAAAACAGCCAAAATCAGGAAAGGAAAGGAGATAGGTCAACAGGATACTCATGAGAGAGCTGAAAAATACATGTGTGTCAAGTAAATCTTAACTAGTCATAGAGAAGAGAAGGCTTTGGAGTAACCTAATTGTGGCCTTCCAGTACCTGAAGGGAGTCTATAAGAAAGGTGGAGACAGACTATTTACAAAGGCGTGTAGTGATAGGACAAGGAGGAATGGCTTCAAACTGGAAAAGAACAGGATTAGATTAAATATTAGAAATATATTCTTGTCTGTGAGAATGGTGAGGCACTGGAACAGATTGCCCAGAGAAGCTGGGCAAGAAGTGGATGCCCCATCCCTGGAAGTGTTTCAGGTCAGATTGGAGTGGGCTCTGAGAGACCTGGTCTAGTGAAAGTTGTCCCTGCTCATGGCAGAGGGTTTGGAACCAGATGATCTTTAAGGTCATTCCCAACCCAAACCATTCTATGATTCTATTATAAACACTGATTCAAAGAATGAAAAATTTCAATAGCAATGTGTTTCAGAGTGCTGCCAGTTATAAAGGAAACTATTCACAAAGTTTCACTAAGTTCGACGTGAGCAGTTCTTAGAATGAGTCCTCACCACAGAAATACAAAACTTGGGTGAATAGAAATTACTTAATATTAATTTTCATGGTTGTATTAAATAAAAATGCAACTAATTATTTTGTTTGAAATATTATATGCAAACTGTTGGTGAAACAGAATGACAAATATCAGGACTTTTCTCTACATTTTTTTCTTGCTGTTTCAAGCTCAGTTTGTCATTAGAAAATCCCTGTTAATGAAAAAGTTTCAGTAAGTTTGGTTCATGAACATCCTTTCCAAATGGAGGGTAGAGCCAATACCAGAGGGTTTGAACCCTCAGTCCCACAACACCAACATTGAATAGCCAGGGAGCACAACTCTTATTAAGAGATGACACGCCTGCAGCATTCCTACAGGTTACTCAGTAACTACCTGTGAATAATGAAGGTATCCAGAGAGAATAAAGGTCACTTTGCAAATGCAATTAACAAATGGAGGCTGAAATTTCTCATGAACCTATTTGGGAGTGACAGCTTGGAGAAGGGAAGCTTGCAGCAAGCAACAAAATTTGTGTTAATTAGATAGCGCGCAGGCTTTGCAAATGAACTGAAATGAAACACAATGAGATGGTTAATGGTAGATGAGTGGGATGTTTAAACAAAGCTTGATGTAGGGGACTTTTGAAGCGCAGTCCTAAAACACACAAAACATTGAGGAATTTTTTTAGTTTTACGAAACAGCAGCTGATTATGTATAGATGAAAAGTAATGAACCAATATGCTCAGAAGTGTCTTCTTTTCTAGATATGGCTCTGTAACTTCCATTAGCATCCACAGACTCTTAAATACACAAACACATTAGTCATGCACAAGATGACACCGTACATTTTGTTAAGTATCCAAAGGCTGAAGTGACTCATACAATCAAAATTTCTTTTCCCATGTGAATCAGATGCAAGGCTTGACAAATCCCCACTGAAAAAGAAGGATGTTGTCTTTTGAGCAGTATTTTCACAGCACCTCACTTCTTTAGGACCCTGCCTGCAGAGTAGGCATACCAGTCACAAAAATGCATTAAACAAAACACACCAAAACATTAGACAGCACTTGTCAGTGAAAGAAATAAAATTGCTCAGCATTGTCCAGCCCATATGCAGCCAATGTGCTCCACTAAAGATGAGTGCCCGATGTTACCAAACAGGGATGGCCTTGTTTTACAATCACATCATGGAGCATCAATAAAATTGTATCAAAGGCTGGAATTAAAACTATCCTCATTCTTTTGCAGCGAGCCTGCTTTATCCAACATTTTTCCTTCAAAACCTCCCTTTGGTCTCCAGGTTGGGAATGAGTCATGTCACGACTCCCGAGGAATTAGGCAAATCGACGCATTCTATGGTGATTCACTGACAGTGGTTTTGCCATCCTCTGCATGTGTTGTGACTCCAAGCAGCGACAATTGTCAGAGGATTTGTGTTTGGCTTTTGTAATTCCTAATTCTTGTTTCTTTTTTTTTTTTTTAAATTTTTTTCCCCTAAGCTTCTCAATCTGTTGAAAAAATTCACCATCTGCACACCATGTAAGAGCTGCAGAATCTGGCAGCCTTCAAGTGTGACACTGTTTTCAAAAAAGGCAACTGGCCTCCCTGTGTGCATACGTCACATTCTGTGAGGAGTTTTGTTTTTTCTGTGTAAACATGGCCCGCTAATGACACATGTAACCCTTTCCTTTTGCTGCAAAGGTGGCCGCAGGCACCTTCTGGCAACATTTAGAGAAGGTTCATATGGGGCTTGGTAAAGCACAGCCATGCTGGGGCCACCAGAGGCAGACCAGCAGTGGGACTGCAAAAATAGGTGTGGGCTGGATAAAGGAGATCCCTACCCCTACAGTGCTCCTGCATTGGAAGGTTGAGCTCCGGGGAGCTCGAGGGGTTTTATCCACATGGAGAGCACTTGCTCTGTGGCTGCACTCAATCTTCCTGGGTCTCGGGGAGACAGCTGATATATTTTCACAGCTGAAAATCCATTGAACCTGCCTTCATGCCTATGTGCTTGCAGCCATCCCTCTCCTACGACATGCAATAAAAGCCACGGAGCCAGCCTGTCAGGCACAAGGGCTGTTTTCACCGATGAAAGAGATGGTTCTTTACCCTAGGCACAACACACGAGTATACTGAAACCTATCTGGTTGTACAAGAGCCACATGAAGGAACCAAAAGGTTCACTCTCATGAGTTCTCCTTGGAGCTGACCTATGGACCCATAAATGAAGGCACAGAGAAAAGTTGTTTCTGGAGAGAGAGGAAGGCCAACTTAAATTCAAAATGGTTTAAATGTGGTGATTTGGTATAAAGATGGAGGTGCAGGAGCACGTCAGAAGATGGTACAAAAGGCTGGAAAGAGAAGGAGAAGTGTGTTGAAGAGGGCAGAGAGGAAGGAACACAAGAATGGGAAAGATCTTGGTTTTGATAAGGCATGAAGGAGACCACTGCTTTTCTCACTGCTTGGCCTGTCCCTGGCTTCCCAGTGTGGAAAGTGAGAGCTACAGCAGCTGAGGAACATACAGCAAAGCAGACAGAACCACTGATTAAATGGAAGAAAATACAAATTTGTCCAAGAGAATGAGTATTACTACCCTGGCTGCCACCCCTGCTCCAACTAGGCATTTCTGCTAGCTGTTTAGCCTAGGCTTAGCTGCTTTGGCTTCAGCAGCTTAATGTTTCCGTGTTTCAGGTTTAATGCCAAAGGTTTAATGCTTTCTATCTGAAAAACCCCACCTGACAGAAGAGGTCTCAGTATTTCCTTCTATTCTGGCTGAATTACAATAGATCTCCTCATCTGCTTTTCTGTGTCTTCCTCATCTCCTGCTACAATCAAATAGGATGGTCTGCTATTTCAATCCAGCTTTGGATTGAACCTTGCCTGAAAGCAGTTTCTAACCAGTGTGCCAGGGACCTACATTCCTCAGTCTCTTCCTGACTGCAGCACTTTCTTTCACTGCTCACATTACAGCTTGCCCAATTTGAATATTCACACTGACTTCTACTTCTCCAAGAGTGAAGGTCCGAGGCAGTGTGAAGATAAAATGAAGTTTCTCTTTTGGGCAAGTTCCTTTTCTCTTTTCCATTGTGAACAGCTGAGTAACTCTCCTCTTAGTTCTCCAGCTCCCATTCTTCACACAGACGGCAAGGAGATAAAAAAAGTTCTGTATACAGATCCATAGCCCCTGCTTCAGGAAACATCTTTGCTCATTCTCAAATGCCCCATAAATGTTTGTGTGCTCTGCAACTGTTAAATATTGTGGCATCTCAGAGACCTGATGATGGGTGAAAGATTTGGCTTCACATTCCCTCTCAGTCTTCCTTTACCAGATGCCTCAAAGAATGGCCTCTGGCCATTTCAAGAAACATTTCAGTTTCTTGACACATGAAGAACTGGTCAAAATAGGCTCTTCTGTCAAGCTACATCCACACAGCATGCGGCTAAGTCAGTTCTGACCAGCAGCTCAAAGACAACAGAAACAGTAGCAGGGAGTTCATGCACAGCTGTGCTTGGGCTGAGCCATCCTGCAGGAAAGCACCTTTGTCACTCTGCTCACACCAGAAAGCTCCCATGTGGGGTTTGTCTGCTAGGGTAGAGACAGAGCTTGAAGCCAGATAAGTCAGGGCTCCCGGGTATTGCTGTGGGGAGCTGGGGGCTCGTTTACCTGCATTTTGTCTTGGCCTCTGCATTGAGCCATTCCTCCACGGCCACATTGGCTGGTTCAAGTAGCAAGTGCTGTGAACGCCCCAGTGCCCAGGCATAAAAGCTAATCTCTTTGCTAGCTGCTAATCCCCAGGCCCAGCTTTGGAGTGCAGAGACGTGCGGGTGTTTGCTTTTCGCTGGGCAGCCTGTGGATGGGCTCAGCTGCAGTGGAATCCTGAGGAATGTAGAAAATTTCTGCAATAAAACTGCTAATGGTAATTGCAGGAGAATATGTCACTTCCCATGGAAGTAATGACAGAATGGGCTGTAAAATACAGAGCCAGATTCAAAATGACATTTTTCTGTTTATTTCTTCAATATTTTTTTTTCCCTCCTGTGTGGCTGCACAGAAGTCTTCCTCAAGTAGAAGGGGAAAGGAGTGATGGGACTGGAGCATGAAAGCCATGAGCCCGCCTCAGAAGCACAAAAGCTGTTCAAAAACCCTCCTTCCCCCCTCAGCCCTCGCCTCCGCGGGTTGTATTTTTCCCTTTTCTTTGAATTATTTGAAATAGTTTCGAGTGGGACAGCGCAGGCCTGCGAGGGCGGACAGGAAGGACCGGGAGCAGCCCCAGCATCCCGCGGTTCCCCGGTGGCGCGGGCTGGCCAGGGGCGCCCTCCCGTGGCCGCCGCGGGGAAGAGCAGGCGCCCGCCGCCGCCGGGATCGCTCCCGCCCGCTCCCGCAGGAGCCTGGGACACTCCGGCACGGCCGTGACCCGGGACAACCATCCGCGGGGGTACCAGCGGCCACTCTGCCACAACAAAACAGAAAAACCAACAAAAAACCCAAACAAACAAACAAACAAAAAAGGTAATGCAGGAAAAAGTAAAGGGAAAGCAAACAAATCTAAAGGCACTTATATTCTGAAAGGATGGAAAGATTTAATAATGTATGGCAGAAAAAAAGGAAAAGGAAAAAAAAAGTGATAGATTTACTTGGGCAAACAGAAAGAAAAATAGATTTACTTGAGCAAACAGCCCTTGCTTTGGAGTAAGAGCTCTTTTGAGAGGTGTTTTTATTCAAGTCTCCCAATGAATGCAATCAGTTACTCTGTCTTGTCTAAACTTCAGCTGAATATATAATTGCATTTAGCTACTAATTGGCTCCCTTTACCTTTATTCAGAGACCCGGGAATGCTGCCAAAGACCCCTCCCGTCTGGAGTCCACCGTGGCAACAACCCAGCTCCCAGGCTCTGCTTCAGCCGTTTAACTTTTGGCAAATCCATTGGGACACACTGTCTGCTCCTGGCCCAGCAGGGGTACCTGACACCACGGCCCATGGGGCTCAGCAGGAAGGGTAGCAAGTGCTGGAGCTCAGAAAGAAAGGGAAGCTCCACCATCCTGCCCCTGACTGGGGCGGGCACAAAGTGCCCTAGAAAGACCTTGTAGGTACAAAGTGCCAAATGTGGCAAAGAACTGCTTTTAAACTCACCTAAGTGACAGTCCTCATCCATAAGAACATAGAGCTGCTGGTGAAAAGCACACTCTAAGCATGTATAGCACTTAAAAAGATGTTCTGAAATAAACATGAAATGGTTCCTAACAACCTGGACTTTTTAAGAACAAGAATGAAGAGCAAGGCTGACTGGAATACATGGTAGTAGAGGGAACAGCAAGGAATCTGTATTTTTTATATAGCATAATAAACTGAAAAGCCTAAGACTGAAGTTAAACTTTATTACAAGACCCTTTTCATCTGCATTTGGAAGTTATATAACCCACACTTCCCCACTGCAGCAGGTCAGTAGCTGTCTACATCAGAAAGCTTTTCTGTGCTGCTGGAGCTCTGACCTCAGACGTTCCTCTTTGATTTACCCTGGAACATGGCAGCTGCTTTGCTAGGAGTGTGCATCAAAAGACCAGAGATAGCCACATACTCACACTGGCCCTGCTGTGGCCAATTGCCCCAAAAGAACCTACACAGCCTTGCCACAAAGCACTGACCAGCACTTCCAGGGCCAGCAGCACTCATAATAGTTTTAATGAAGAGAGCTGGTCATGGACTTCAACTTCATAGCATTGCCATGACTCAGAGCATGGTTTTACCTTTCCTGTGCACAGAAACACAGCAAGGATGGGAGGAAAGACCTACAGGGCACCAAGCCAGGTAAACATGTCATTGACTTTGAAGTTGCCTTTCCGAACTTGAATGGCAGCATTCATCATCTGAAGTGCTACCGCTCCCGAAGAGGCTTCATCTTTCAAATGGCCTCCATGTGTTTCTATTATTTTTCATTGCTCTTAAGTAAAGACCAGGAATCTGAGGGGCAAGAAGAGCTTTTGTTTGGTCTCAAAGCCTGGTGTGTCCCTGGAACTTCTGGAAACTTATTTAAGGTGACAACTGAATTTTCCTTCTGGGATACAAAAAGATTAGAAATACAATTATTGCAGAAAAATGAATTGTACCTCTGTATTGTGAATCTGTATCTCTGCGTTTGCTTCTTGTGTCTTTTGGGTTCAGTTGTTGATAGCCTTGCATATTTAGGACTAATCCCATTAACTTAACTAGGGAAAGAACCTGCTGTGTGACTGTACACACTCACAGGACATGGTTATCTTCATCATCCAGGACACTGTTTTCTCCCTCGAATTTCTGTTTACACTGGCTCACAGCAAGTTCAGTTACATAGGGACATCATCATGATGAGATGAGAGTTTCCATATGTGGCAAATATCCATGATTTTCTGCATAGCAGTTTGTGTCTCTGCTGTGCACTGATATATAGTTATCATCCTGAGCCATTGTCCCACTGCAGTTTGTGCAAACTTTGCCATGAACTCCAAGAGGCAATTGAACTACCAGAACTCAGTGTGTAATTCTTAGCACAAATATATCCTACAAATCAGTGCAGGCACATACTCTGTACTATTACAGGAGGAGATAACGCAGTGATCACACACAAGGGCCCAGGGCCTGGAATGTAATTCATTACAGAACTAATTTGCTATGTACGGATTCTCCTATTGATTGTCTCTGCCATGGCACACGATGCTTTCCAAGACTGCTTTGATTTACCACCTAATATATGTTGTTTAGTGCTTCTGGAGCTCCTGAATTTATGCCTATGGATAAAGAGAAAAAAAGTAATCACCATCTCTGGGTTGGAAATCCTTAAAAACAAACACAGAACACTGACAGCACAGAAAATGGAGCCGCATCACTGACTGTATTTTATAAACTGACACATTTGGGAAATCCAGTGTTCTGGCCTGGAGATGAGAGGATGGGCTGCCCTTAACGATGAATCACTGCTCTGGTATTCCCTGCAGAACTTGACTGTAAAACTGCCTGAGAAGTGGAGCTGGAATAGGAATGAATAGCCTTCTCTTTGGACATTACATTAACAGCTAAGTAAATGTCATGCTTTTCTTATTGTAACAGCACTTGAAATCAGTTATGTGAAGTTAAGCTGCATTAGTGAGTGAAGAGATGATGACAATTTCAAAGCTATGCTAACAAGCCTTTCTCTTACTGGGTCACTGTGGTAAACGCAGGAAGGCTGTGAGAATGCCCATGGAAAAAGAACTGGCTGATTTACACAATACGCACTCCAAAAAAGAATAAAAAACCCACAACACCACCAAAAAAGATTCCTTTGAGTGTCTTCCAGACAGAGATCACAGTAATTGTTCAAGCTCTGCAGGGATGGTTCTACTTACACTAGAGGCCGTTCCTGCTTCCCTTGCTGTGGAAAGGAGTGATTTCAGGAAACAAACATGACAGGTCCCATCTCTGCCAGCTTGTGGCTTGACTTCTTCACAAAGCCTATTCTCCAGGTCTGCTAGTGCTTCAGTTCTCACCCAAGCTAAAGAAAGCCAAGGTATTTGCACATCACATCAGCCATGGAGAACCAAGCAGGCCTTTCAACAGACAAACTTCAGAACAGCATTTATGAGTTGCTTAATATACCCATCGCTGGGGAGTGGGAGGGTGTGTGACATCAGACAGGGTGTCCCTGCTGGACAGCAGGCGGCTCTCTGCCTTTGCTTACCTGGACTCACTTTTACATTCTGACATTTATTTTGCAGCTCTCTTGTTGACAAACAATAGAAACAAAACCAAAATAAACCAAACAGCAGAACCTGGATCTCGTGAAGGCATTTGATAAGAAATCCACCTGACAAAATTCATTATGCATAAGGCTTGGGGGAAAGAATTTCTGAAACCGTCCAAATCTGTATTGTACAGGACACTTCAATGTCACAGCAAAAGCAAGACTAACAAACATATTTTATAGCAGTTCTGTGGTAGGAATCTGATCTGGCTATCACAGATAATTTTGGCCATTTTTCAAAACAAAACTTCTTGTACACAAACAAGTAAACACTCTCCTGGTTTTGGCTAGCTTCCAGAATTTTACTGAAGGCAATAGGTTTCAGCAATTTTGAATATCTAGTTACTAATTTTCCAGTTCAAAATGGATTTAATAGGACCCTTTGTGCCTAAGTAAGAGTAAGGATTTTTTTTTGTTATTCAGTCTGAACTTACACAGTTAGGATTTTAACAAAAACACCATTATTTGGCTGACTTTTACAAGGTACAACTGAAATTGCTATTTTTCTGACACCCGCTGATGGTTAGAGACCTGCACTGCCAGCTCCCCATGGAGACAGAGCACAAACTCTCTACAAGGCAAAGTGAATACTGGTGTCAAAAGAGAGTGGTGGCTGTGAAAGGAGTCTGGGATTAGATAACAAAGAGCTCGAGGTCACTCTGATCACCAGCTTTGAGGTCCTCCTGATCCTCCACAGAGCACATGTCAGCAACAAGTCCCCACATCAAGCACATCCCTTCTGCCTGCACCAGGATTCACCACCCTTTGAATGGTCACAAAGCTTGACTTAAGTATTCCCACTGATAGTGAATCCACCACATGCCCTGGGAACTCAGTACAATAGTTAATTATTGCTTTGAAAATGCAGCATATTGCCAATACAGACAGCTTCAGTCCAGTTCTCATTCAGTGTCTGCTATCGCTGTGATGGCTGTGCTGTCCCCAGGAGTAACGATGAGCTAGGAAAAGCTTTCCCTCTCCTGCCAAAGCTCATCTGCCATGAAATGCGCCTTGTGGGGCCATGGGAGGACAGTGCCTTCTGCCCCACAGTAGCCCTGGCAGCAGGTCCCTGCAGGCAAGTCAGGCAGGGCACAGCTCCCACAGCCCTTTGCAACCACTGTGTCCTGCTTCTACATTCAGGAACATTTCATTGAACTGTTTGACCTGTTTCCCTCTGAGTTGGAAGGTGGCAACTTTTTTCACACTGGTTTCTCTTTTGAAGTTGATCAAACATTTTTCTGTTTATTTCTAGTGGTAGTGACACAAAGGTAGAAAATATTTTAAAGCTTTGTGCTGGCAATAGGGAGCCTTTGTGAAAAGGAGAACTTGAAGCTCTGACATGGAGTTTAACAAAATAGTGATAAGATCTGGCCCTTCACAGCGATTCCTGGAGGGCAGTTGAGGTTATCATATAGAGTAATACAACGTAATTGTTTCTTGCAAGATGTAGAGGGGATGGGTGCAAAACTCTCAGAGCAGCAGAGGTGAAGTGAAGCTGCTGACAGAGGAGCTCTCTCCACATAGAAGGCAAGCACAACAGGGAGTAACAAAAATCATGTGATAATTTCTTAAGATGTTGGCTTCCTTACATGACCATTACTTTTGTTTATTGTTGATTGCAGTGAAGCAACTTCTTGTGAAATATCTATGAAGTCACTTAGCTCTCTGGTGACTTGGTTTATCTACTTACACGTTAGAATAAATGACACTCTGCCTGCAAACTTCTGTGAGACTTCCTTAGTTAATATTTGACAAGATTTCACAGAATCATAGAATGGCCTGGGTTGGAAGGGATCTTAAAGATCATTTAGTTCCAATCCCTTGTCATGGGCAAGGGCACTTCACTGGACCAGGTTACTCAGACCTCCATCCAACTTGGCCTTGAACACTTCCAGGGATGGGACACACACAACCTCTCTGGGCAACCTGTTCCAGTGCCTCACCTCCCTCACAGTAAAGAACTTTCTCCTACTATCCAAGCTAAACCTAGATTCCTAGATGAAGGTTGCAACAGAGAATTTAAAAAGTAAGGTTTCATAATTGCTTATGAAACATGATCATAGTTTCTAAAAAACTTGGGCTTTTTCGAGTAATAGCCAACAAATATAACCATTTGATGACTGCTGGTGGGGTTTCCTGTGTATGTATAGGATGAATCAAAAGCAGCATATACACACACGCACATAGTTCAAACCCAAGGGAATGTAACTGTAAGTAATCTAAAGCAAGCTGATGTTTGCAAAAGCCCGTGCTCGCACAGCAGTGCAGACTGGCAGCAGGAACAGAACTGCAGTCACAGGTCAGATTTGGCGTGCTCAGCTGTAGCACAGACATGCTCATACTTTGTCATCGAAATCCCAGCTGTGACCTGGGGAGTCAACTGTTTCTTACATGTCTAGTGCCCAAACAATGCTGGACAAAAGACCTGTCTCTAAATCTACAATTTATTTCAGGTCTGGGCCCTAAACAGATGCTCTTATTCTTGGAATGGATTATTGTCTGCTAAGGAAATTGCTTAAGACCATCTTATTTGAACGTGAAGTCCATATTCACACATGACATTCAGTCAGCAAAACCAACACTCTTGCCTGCTAAGTGGCACAGACCACATTTAGTATTTGTTCTAATTGAGCAAAAACTGAATTGCTCCAAGTCATCAAAGTCAGCTAATACTGTTTGTAAAGCCAGCACTGCCCCCATTCAGATGTTTAAAGTTGCCAGAAAATAATGACTTTTGAAACTTTCCTTTGAAGCAGACTGAAGAGACGGGTGCACTGCAGGTCTCTCCATATTCATGTCCCTTCACAAAGAAGGGCTTGTCCAGATGCCAAGGGAAAGCACGGAGAGGCATCTCAAAGGGGGATTCATCCAAAGAACAAAAAGCTTCAACCTTTGCCCTTACTGGAGTGCCAAGAGGTTTGCCTGTTTTGTTGTGTTTTGTTTTTTAATCACTCCTTCAACAGATGGGCAACAGCCCCACTTCTCGTCAGAAAAGTTCACCCAACAGGACGGTCAAACTTCAGCAGCCTCTGGCACAGACAAAAAGCCATTTCTCCAAAATAAGGCCCTGCTCTTGGGGCAATTCATTCTTGTCATTCATATTCAAATGGTGCCATGGTCAAGCTCAAGCATGTACAGTTCTGGGTCCAGCTGTCCACATACTGAGCATAAACCTCATTAATAGCCAAGGGTCTGCTAACACAGCAGGCTTGTGCTGACCTGATACTGTTATGGCCCACAGCTTTTGCTTCTGTCTTTCTGAAAAAGTTTTGATATTCAGAGTAATTTGAATGGCAAGAATGTATTCCTTTCGTGGCATTGTATTTTTCTGGTATCTCAAATACTGCCACTGCACAAGCAGTTTTAAAGATGCTATTAGTATTATTTTCTAGGGATTTAGTTAGTTTCCAGTGCTTTATTTTCTTTGTGGTGTTACTGAATCAAGGAACACCTCAGCCATAGGGAAGCAATGTGCTGAAACAGAAAGTTTAGGTAATAAGATTAGTTAAATCACAGAGGCACCTGAGAACATGGGTCCTCTATCAGTGTAAGCCAACCTAAAACTAAACTGCTGATAAAAAGGTTTTCCTTCCCACCCTCTCCCTGGTGTCAGAGCTGGCACATGAGCGAAACTCTTACACAAGGATGTTTTCAGTCAGACCAGGAGGCCTTAGGTGTGCAGCTCTTGAGGGAAGTCATGGGAAGGTGTGAGCAGGCCAGAGGTGAGCAGGAGCTCAGCCTTAGGTCAGCTGACATTGATCAGGAAATTGCACTGAGACGCTGTTGTCTGCCCCTATTTGTGTCTAAATGCACTGGTATGGATGTCATGGCAGTGAGCACTCTGCCATCCATACGTGACTACGTAAGATGCAGGATAATAGTGATGCTCAACTAAAGGTTTCAGAGGTCAGAGGTGTTCTGTTCAGATATTTGCTATGAGCTAACCATAGTGGGACAAACCCCTGCTATAACGCAGCATGGCTAAGGCAGCCTTGTCAGGACCACATTAATTTTTGAAATGCAATGTGCAGTTTTTGCTCACACAAACTTAATTGTTACACGAAGAACACTTTTATAATTTAAAATTTCCTTTTCCTTTGGAGAAGAAAATAAGGAGAAAGTAAAAAGAATGTGATTGGCTTTTGAACTCTGCTGTACAGCACAGGTGTGTGTTCAGCACAATATATCACACACAGCAAATCAAAGCCAGCTTAGACTTGACTTTTCTGCAGCTTCTTCCTCCAATACCTTTCCAGGATTACTAATTAATAGAGACTAGATGCCAAATACTTGAACATGGCCTTTAATCTGGGATGCAAAGAGCCTGATCTTCTTATTGTCCCAATTTGCTCATGCAAATTGAACTTAGGCATCTCTTTTGATTTGTTAACATTTTGTATCTGCCCTCTAATGTGTTGTAAATAATAATACAAAGGAGAACAAAGTTCAACCATATAAATACCTCCCTCTCTAAGATTTTTTGCCAAATCTTCTAACCAGTGATCAGCAATGATCAGGACTCAAATTAAAGACTTGCAGATACAACATAAAAATAGAGAAAATGATGAGAAAAAAATTTTGAGTTTAGATCTTTATTATACAGGCCCAAAGCTGTGGTCACCATGCAGTTACACTGTAATGGGAATGATTTTGCTGAAAGGATCTCACTAAACAAGTGTAAAGAGACCACAGACTACAGCATTCCAAATAACTGACACTTTAATTTTTGAAAGAGCAAAAATAAATAAAGGAATGGCAAGTATGTCCTTTTCACATATGGTGGGGCATGTACATATTCCTTCTTTTCTATAGCTATTCAAGAGACAAAATTAGCAAATACTGCCCAAAAACACAGACCTTTCATGTGATGCCTCAGCTAACTTTTAGCTGTTTCTCTCTCCTTGGATATTAGATCAAACACACATTTAGATAGGTGCATATGCCAAAAAAGAAATGCAATGCGGAGTTTTTTGAATTTAATTTCGACTTCCTGCTTTTTCCTTCTCCTTTTAGGACACTAGCAGGAAGTAATTGGAGACATCTAGTCAAATAAAAGCCCTAGAAGTTTTCCCTTCTAGTTTTTTGTTATACTCTCATAATTTAAGGATTCATCACAAATTTTAAAAGGTTGAAGTGTCTTACAAGGAATTCATCATCTCTGGAATACAGATAGCCACAGTGAAGAGCTGCACATAGACTGCACACATAGTGTTATGTAAAAGTGGTTATCTTTAAAAAAAACAAAACCTTTTAAAAAATCTGTAGATCAAAACAAAGCACGTCTTATTCCCTACAGGGTTTTCTTGCAACCTGTTCTTCAATTATTTGCACTAGGAGATTCTACAAATGGTATTAGTTACAATATACAGTCCACTGTCATCTTCTGGTCCAGCAGAAGAACCTGTCTCTTCGATGGATGCAAAACTGTTCATCTGAGCAGATCATCCTCAACAGCACAAATATGGTCTAGAAACTCATAGAGTTTATTGTTCTAATTTATAAAATTAAACCTGCCCCAAACAGGTAATACTGGTGTGTAATATTGCCATCCCTGGGTTCTGTCAAAAACGGGGTACTGAGGTGCTCAGAGCCGTCTCAGAGCGCAGCGCTGGGATCCTTCTGGCACTCCAGACCCAGGATCGATGTGATGTGATGCGTGCTAGAACGTGGGCGCACTTCTCACTTAGCTCTGCAGAGCCCGGGACATGGTAAGCTGCCAGAACTTCCTTCATCTTCCCTGTTGACAAAAGGAACAATAACTAGTCATCACTGGTTGCTGGAGTTTAATTCCAATTTTTAAAAAGCCCTATAAATTAGACTTTTTTTTTAGCCATGCAATAGGAAATGTTTCATTAAGAAAAGATTTGGGATAAATTTTACAGTCTCTCTGTTAGCCACATGATGCTTATGAGGGAGAAAGGCCTTAAACTGTATGGTTCCTAAAACAATACCCAGGATTAAACATACCATTATTTAAAAAATAAGTGTCCAGTACCTTACTACTTTAAAAACATCAATAAAATGTTATCCCTGTAAAAATTAATTTTGTATAGCAGATTTTCTGGATTAAAGTGCTGTATTGTCTCTTACACACACCATACACAAAACACAGAGTAAACAATCTAGAGCATTAACAAACAATGAGCAAGAATCCAACAGGTTAATAAGTGGCCTATATGAGTTTGTTGTAGAACTATCTCTAACACATATTGGTCATGTCCATTATGTATTGATAACAACTACAAAACCTTCATAAATGACTCATTGAATGGGCTTCACAGAACCAACGGTCAAAACAGACCTCTACATTATCTATTCTGATTTCCTGCCAATTATAATTTTTTCAGGTAGTGCTCTGTGAAGTCCAGAGAAAATCAAACTTTTAGTATCACAGACTAAGACAGGAAAGACCAAGAATACACCTCCAATATATATTTGCTGCAGAAGGAGAGGAAAAGGTACCTCTGGAGGGTGATTCCCCCACTCCCTAGGTAACCTCAAGAAGTCTGTCTTTTTCCATGGACTGTGAGTAGGGCAAAGACCAAAATTTCTTATAAGTATGAATCCGTTATATCCTACCACAGACATTTGACTATGTTCACATATTTATTTCACAAAGACCATTCACAAAGCCACCAGGCCCTAGTAATTTTCAATCAGTCCTGACATGGGCAAAATGATAAGAAGTATAATTCTTCAATCTAAAGTAAATACAAAAGCCATGCAATAAATTCCAGAACCAATGCTAGGTTTTGGGATATATACCCTGAAATTTTCTGGAGCTATACAAATTACTTCTTTTATGTATAATTATTATTCTTATAATTATCACATAAATAGAAATCACTAAAGGAACAGAGGTAGCAGGTGATTTGAGAGATCGCTTTGCCCACCCCTGACCAATGGGATACCTGCTGATGTTTGTCTAACCTATTTTTAAACATCTGCAAGGTTGAAGATTCTATTAATTCCCCCTACACCACCTATTCCAGGGCTCCATTTTTCCTTGATGCTTACATTTTGTCCTGATGTTTATACTAAATCATCCTTGTTGAGATCTAACCTATTACTGCTCTCCTGTACCAACAGCACACACGGCAGCTGAATCCCTGCCTCTTCACAGTCACCCATTGCTACAAGAAGGTGTCTCTGATGACTTCCTTTTCTCCGCTCTACACTAAAGAACCCTTCGATCTTTCCTTGAAGGCCCATGTGCCTTAGATCTTTGAGCCCAGACTGATTTCTTCTTGGATCCTACCTGAGCTGCAGTTCCTGCACGTGGGTGAAGCTCTTCCATTGAGGCCTTATCAGTGCTGACCGAAGCAAAATAATAACATTTGATGCTTTGTTACTCCCCTTTCTAGAGCCTGGCCTTTGAAGTAGCACATCAACAGCACACGTTCAGCCTAGGACCATGTCTTTTCTACTGGACTGCTGCTTGGCCAGTTGTTTCCCATCTGCAGCTGATTGTGTTGAGCTCTATGTACAGTTCCACATTTGCTCTAATTTGACTGCTGGAAACTCCAGAGTTTCTAGGCTGCTCCACTACTTTATCTTTACTTTGTCATTCTCCATAGCCTTGCTTCCAACACACTTGTTCTGCTCTATGAATTTATTAAGTGTATGTTCTAATCTTTCATCCAAGCTGTCAGTGAGAATACTGAATATTATTGGAACAAGGGAAAAACCCTTGAAGAACTTTACTTAATGCTGTATCATTGAGAACTGCTGCTTGTATATGGTTTCCAAATAATTTATGCACTCATGTAATGATAATTTATTGTAGCCCAGTTTCCCTAGCACACATAGGAATAATAACAACTGAAATATTTTTCCATATAGCCTTGTTCAAATAAAGCTGCTAACACTAGCAAATATATCTTAAGAACAATTGTAGAGACTTTGAAAATAGAACCATTATGGAGAAAAGATTTCAAGTGATAACAGAGTCTTGCTAACAATTGATTTCACATCTATATGGCTACTTTTATGAAGTATGTGCTTTACTGAAATATTGTTCAATTTAGACTTAATGGAAGTCTTTCACAGCCTTTTAAAATTGAATTTTGCTCAATTAAATGCTCCACTGAGAAAACAACAAACACATACCACTACAATTTAGAAACAAATCAGTTGCACAACTCCACAAAACTCCAGGCTGCAAAATTACTGTTTACTGTTTATCTTGCAAAAGATATCTTGATCAGAACCATACTGAACAAGACTGCTAAGACCAACAGGACTGGTCATATAGAGCTTGGCAAAGAAGACGTTACAATTTACATTAATCTTTATGGAGATACAAGCTAATTCCACAAATACAGGAAGCACAGATCACTCTTCCTTACCTAATGTGGGTTATTAGCAGACCTTTTCTACTTTTCACTCTATGATATATTTTGTTTGTGCCATCTGTGCTACTCAGGAAAGTGAAATAACTTGCTTCCCGAGGTGGAAACAGAGTTCCCCGTTCCTTCTGGACTGGAAGAATTGGAGGCCAGCAGAAGTTGAAATACAACACAAAGCCCACCCTCAATTAACACAAAATTGGATTTGATATTTAGGGATATATTCCCTTGGATTTCCAGTGAAAGAAAAGTGAGACTGACTTCTTCTGAAATATACGTGGTGACAGAGAGACAGCTGCATAAAGAGTACACACAAATACTCCCAGCTTTCTCCAGTGGAAAAGAAGGAAATAGGATAAAGAATGGGTGAGCCAGCCTGACTCAGGACTGCTCATGATGTACAGCCTGCTGTCTGACCGCCAAGGCAGAGAAAGACTCCCACAAAAAAACCTGCTTGTTACAACAAGTCAAAAGTCCTGAAGTTGAGACAAAGCAGATATCTGCCCCTTACTGAGAACAGCTCTAGGGATTATAAATTATAGAGATTTAAGAGATTTTATCAAGAATTTTAGACATACAGATACCAAAATTACTTTTGTCTTTTTGTTAAAAGGGCTAGGATTTCTGAGAGTCAAGATTTTGCTAACAGTGACAGGGAAAGAGAGACAAACTGTTCAATCAGAAGCATAACTGGAAGTCCAGGCAGCAGCTTGCTCAGGACCAGAAGAGCTGATACCTTGTTGACATGGAAAGATGGTGACTCCTGTCTTAAAAGATCATCATTGTTCTCTTTGCAATCCATGGCAAACAAACCCATGATAAATGTCAGTATCCAACCAGAGTTATCTGAAGCCAGTCAGTGATGGCAGGAGAATTTGTGCCATGCTGGTTTAAGTGCCTAACACAAGTGGCAGGAGCAGCCACGAGAGGTGTGTGGGCGTCCCACCCCCACTGCACAGCCCTCACTCTATACTAGAGACAGAACAGTCAGCTTTGCAGTGTAAATGTACTGCAAGAGTAAAGTGAGATGAGTCCCACGCCTTTTATTCAAAAGGAGAAACAGGAGTCTGTATTTAAATAGTGCAACGTTAGTGTGTCGGCTGACGGGGAAAATTGGTAACATTCAGTGTAATTAAGACTGCAGTTATCAAATAGAGATTAATAGAAAGTGCAAAACTTCCTCATTTTAGCAAGCAGCATAAAACCTACATAATTTAACTGACTTTAAATTTCAGTGAAAATTTATGGGTAGAGACTAGATTACTGATAATGAAATACTTCAATCTGTTTGTTCCTTGAGGTCAGATGTCTTAAGCTTTACGCTGCGGGAATGCTGATCATTGCAATACTTGAATTACGTTATGAAGCCCTTGTCCCTGATGTTAGAGAAGCCTCTATCAAGATAATAATAACACTTGGAACATCATATGATGTTATATATATTGTGCTGTCATACATGAAGAGGCAGTAGGAAATTTGAAAATTACGAGGGTGTTTTCTATGATTCAGCCTAAGGGGTCTTGGGGAAAAAAACTACAATGATGTTCAGTATCTGAACTGCTAAACTGCTATATTATTTCTGTATCTGTATACAAAAGATTCTTATACTTAATTTTTAAAACAAATTAAAAGGCAAATATTAAGTATTAGAATATATCTGAGTCTTGATATCATAAAGTTATTTGGGATATAAGACTAAAGGGAAGTTACAATGTGCTAAATTTAAACTATACTTAATTACAATGGATAATAAAGCTTCTTAACTTTTAGAGAATTTATTTAGAAGTGTATTTTTAAGCTAAAAAGAATCTGCTAGTTTAACAACTAGATGAAACCGTTTTAAAAAGTAGTGTATACTTTAAACACAAGCAGTGTATCATTTAAAACAATTTAAAACCATTAGAAAAAAATCCTATGTAACACAATTTAAAAATCTGAAGAAATTTCAAAGCTTTTCTGCACTGAACATGGTGGTGTATGTAGTATCAGTTAGAAATGAACACTCCAGTGGCACACTGCGTTCTATAGGTAAGGCCTGATTAGGGTACCACGTGATAATCCAGTTGACAGTCCTCCAAAATACAGGCTGGGATCAAGTAACTTTTTATGGGAGGGTGTGAGTTTTGGGCTGAAGGAAGAATTTCACAGACTTGAAGCAGTTTCCCTGGTGTGTGACTGAAAATACTTGTACTGCACTGCCAAGACAACAACTGTAGCCCCCTCTGACCTTTTTACTTTCTTCCCTTACTTTCAGGTAATCTATACCTGGTGTATTTCACTTCATATGTATCTTCTGTCAGCAAGAATTCTGTAATCTGAACTATATCATTCTTGCAGCTGTGCAAACTTTGGCCAATTCAGTCCCCGGCTTTATCAAATCCAGTGTTATCAGCTCCAGAGAGTGTCTCGTGAGCTCCACAAGGTGACATTTTTCTGTAAAGCTTCTTCTTCTGAAGAGAGTTGTTCATGTATGAATAGGAGTTCTCATATTTTAGTTCATTTTTGTATGCTCATAGATGCAAAGGTGGAAAATGTGATTTCTAGGTGCTGATAGGCTCAGAAGAATCTGAGAAAAGCAGAAGATAAAAGGGATTTCTAGAGCCTTAATTTTAAGATTATACTATTTTAAAGCCAGTCTCATAATCTTGGAAGGCACAATTTTTGAATATTTGGCATTTGTAGGACAAGAAACATCCAAATATACTGTCTTCCAGCTTTGCTGGCTGACGCAGTTATCCAGCTCTGCCTTGCCATGATGGAGAGAAAGATTTAAGTTTGTTTGGGGGTATGTCTACACACTTACGTGACTGAAACTTGATCATGAGCCAACTCTTGACATACTTGCTAGAACACTTCATCTGCATTCAAGCCAAACAGTGCTCATTGGTGTGGGTACGGAATGGCAGACGGTGCGAGCTGGAAACTGCAAACAACACTTCAAGGTGTTAATGAAGAACAGCCTTAATCTCTCCTCAGCTGAGCTCGACTGCGGGAATGCTTCTGGTTTGCTTCAGGCAAAGGCACATCCATAAACACAGCAGGGGCAGTTCAAGAGAACCCTTTTGGTATGCACTGAAGCTGTGAAGCTGTGAGGACAAGCTCAGGGTGGGGTGGTGCCGAAAGCTGGCAGGAATGGTGAGAGCATCCCCACCACAGCCACACGTTCCGTGGGAGAGCTGGGAGCCGACAGTGTGACTGCTGCCATGCTGCATCAGTCCTGCAGGAGAAGCCTTAAAATAACCTGGACCTCTTTGGCTTGCAGGAGCTGGGTCAGCCTACGGGTGCCTGTGACTGATTCAGGGAGGTGTTTGCTGCCAGGGTCCCAGAGAATGGGATTTGTCCCAAAGTGCTGTTTTGCCGGGCTGTGAGCCAGCAGGAAGAGAGTGCTCAGCACCAGCACCCCTCTCCCCCCAGAGGTAGGTTGGCTGTCACTGCCTCCCAGTTGCAGGGCTGGTGCGTTCCTATACATGGGCATGCTGGGACAAAGCAAATAAAAAGCCATTGCACTATCACTGAATATCAGCTGAAATTGGCTAAAAAATTTTTGCCAGCAGGACATAGCAGCTCCCTGTACTGTCCCGAAGTAATAACTCCTGGTTGGGCTTCTGGCAGCATGGAGGAAGTGAGCTGAAACCGAAATCAGTACCCCTATCTTGAAATGGACATGAAGCTCTTACACTTCTCTGGGGGTTTGTCAGGGCTGTAACACACTGATGGCTTGTGGCAATCCTGAGACAACCCAAACCCCCAGGATTTTTCTTCTCTCGCACAACTGAAGTCTCTTCACTTTTTACTGAATACCTATGAGCATCTGACAGCAAACTCTGGAGCATGCAAAACAGTCCATAGTCCTTTACTATGTGGAATAGGAGGGGTACAAAATAGGAGGAAATATGTGGAATAGGAGAGGAACAGGAGACAGAAAGGTTGCATGCAGGCCTCTCCTATTCCTTTCCATTAACTGCATTAACTGGCCAAGCTCTATCCTAATTTTTTTTTTTTTTTTACTTTTTAACATATTTTTGCTCTCTCTTCCAGAAGTTCGTTGCTCTGATGACTAGAATATTTATTTCCTAATTTGAAGCCTACATTTTCATGAACAATTTATAACCCTGAGGTTTGTGTTCACAATAATGATACTTTCTCTTTTTCTGGGGGTGCACTACTTGGAGGTGGTTAGAGAGACTGTGTTCACAGCCTGTTTTCCAAGTTTTGATTTATTAGGTTAAGTCGACATCTGTTAGCATCCTCTTGCCTCTTGGCTTTCCTGTTCTTTCCCTAGCTTCCTCTGAGTGTCTTCCATTTTGATTTAAACTTCCTGGAACACTAGTGATGAGACTTCATCCTACAAAGTTCTCTTTAGGAGACTGGTTGACAGAGTCCCTTGGAAGGCAGTTGTGAAGGGCAAAGGAATTCAGGAAGGCTGGACATTCTTCAAGAAAGAAATCTTAAAGGTGCGGCAGCAGGCCATCCTCACATGTCAAAAGATGAACTGTCTGGGAAGAAGACCGGCTTGGCTGAACAGAGAGCTTTGGCTGGAATTCAAGAGAAAAGGAAAAGTTTATAACCCTTAGAAGAAGCGGTAGAGAACTCCAAATCACTACAGGGATCTTGTGAGATGATTCAGGGAAAAAATTAGAAGGGCCCAAACCCAACTAGAACTTAATCTGGCTAGAGCTATAAAAGACAATAAAAAATGCTTCTTAAGGAGAAACTCCATCTTTTACTGGATGTGGGGTGAAACATAGCAACAAAGTAAGAGGAAAAGGCTGAGGTTCTTAATGTCTTCTTTGCCCCTGTCTTTAATAGAAAGACCAATGGTTCTTGGGGAACCCAGACTCCTGAGCTGCAAGACAGGGATAGGGAGCAGAATCAAGCCTCTGTAATCCAAGGGGAAATTGTTAGTGACCTGCTACATCACTTAGACAGACCCAAGTCTATGGGCTGCATGGGATCCATTCAAGGATACTGAAAGAGCTGGCAGAAATGCTCATTAAGCCACTTTCCATCATTTATCACCAGTTCTGGTTTACCAGTGAGGTCTCAGACGGCTGGAAGCTGGTAAATGTGATGCCTGTCTACAAGAAGGGTCAAAAGGAGAATCCAGGGACCGAGAGGCTTGTCAGCCTGACCTTGGTCCCAGGGCAGGTCATGGACCAGGTCATCTTGGGTGCCATGATATGGCATGTACAGGACAACCAGGGGATTAGGCCCAGCCACTGTGGCTTTGTGAAAGGCAGGTCTTGCTTGACCAATTTGATCTCCTTCCATGGCAAGATGCCCTGCTTAGTGGATGAGGGAAAGTCTGTGCATATTGTCTACCTGGACTTTGACACCATTTCCCACGGAATTCTCCTGGAGAAACTGGCTGCTCCTGGCTTGGGCAGGAGTTCTTGCACTGTTCACTGGGTTAAAAACTGGCTGGATGGCTGGGCCCAGAGTGGTGGTGAATGGAGTTCAGCCAGCTGGTGGCCGGTCACAAGAGGGGTTCCCTAGGGCTCCGTGTTGGAGCCAGTCCTGTCTAATACCTTTATTGATGTTCTGGAGGAGGGAATCAAGTGCATCCTCAGTCAGTTTGTACATGACACCAGGCTTGGTGGGAATGTTGATCTGCTGAAGGGCAGGAAGGCTCTGTAGAGGGATCTGGAGAGGCTGGATCAATGGGATGAGGTGTGAGGTTGAACAAAGCCAAGTGCCAGGTCTTGCCCTTGGGTCACAACAGCCCCATGCAGAGCTACAGGCCAGGGGAAGAGTGGCTGGAAAGCTGCCCAACAGAAAAGGACTTGCAGCTGGTGGTTACAACTGGCTGAAANTTGCCTTTGGGTCACAACAGCCCCATGCAGAGCTACAGGCTGGGGAAGAGGGGCTGGAAAGGGGTTCAGGGGAAAAGGACCTGGAGTGCTGGGCTGCAGCAGTTGCACATGAGCCAGTGTGTGCCCAGGTGGCCAAGAAGGCCAAAGGCATCCTGGCCTGTGTCAGAAATTGTGGCCAGCAGGACCAGGGCAGTGATTGTCTCCCTGTACTTGCCACTGGGGAGGCCACACCTCGAGTCCTGTATTCAGTTTTGGGTCCCTCACTATAAGAAATGCACTGAGGTGCTGGAGCATGTCCAGAGAAGAGCAACAGAGCTGGTGAAGGGTCTGGAGCATAAGTCCTGTGAGGAGTGGCTGAGGGAGCTGGAGGTGTTTAGCCTAGAGAAAAGCAGGCCCAGAGGGGACCTCATCATTCTCAACAACTCATTGAAAGGAGGTTGTAGCCAGGTGGGGTGAGTCTCTGCTCCCAAGTAATAAGTGAGAGGACAAAAGGAAACGGCCTCAAGTTGTACCAGGGAAGGTTTAGATTAGATCTTGGGAAAATTTCCATTATGAAAAGGGTTGTCAAGCACTGGAACAGGCTGCCCAGTGAAGTGGTTGAGTCCTCATCCCTGGAGGTATTTAAAAGACATGTAGAACTGGTCCTTAGGGACATGGTTTAGTCGTGGACTTGGCAGTGCTGGGTTCATGGTTGGACTTGATGAACTTAAAGGCCTTTTTCCAATCTAAATGATTCTATGATTCTATGATAAAGAGACTGATAACTTCACTTCCTCTGCTGGAGTTATCTTGCTTGGTATGTCCTAAGATAGATTTCTTTTTTTTTTTTTTTTTTTTAACACAACTGCACCAATGGCTCAGAAACATCTCACAACTAAGAAACACCCCCTTTGTTTTGCTGTCTCCAAAAAGTAATTGTACAAACTGTACTTATTTCATTGAATGCTTGACTTCATATTTGTACAACTAAATTTTATCCCGATCTTGCAGCACCTCCTTTGAACAAAAGGTACCCACTCATCTGCAGTTGCCTGTTAGGGTTTTGTCAATCTGCAGACTGAATGTGTTTCCTGTGTCCCCTCTGCTGCCTAACAATTGTGTCTTCTGCCTGGGCTTAGCCATGCAATGGAGACCATTAGCCTGCTTTCCACATGCCCTTTACAGTTCTCACTTTGCAGTGGAAATACTGTTTCCAACTGCCGCAGTGCAGGAATTATGTCCCTGGTGAATTAGAAATGCATGAATAGCCAGGAAAGGTGAACATGGAGCTTCTCTTAAAGATCCTAAAAATTGCTTGAAAATGTCAGTCTACATTTAAATGCAATAGTTTATACTTAGCTTTAATTAATGACTTAAATAATCTTATTTTAGGTCCAAGTTATGATTTGTCACTACTTGTGGTTTCTCTGTGACCTCAGCTGCTATTGATCAGAGAGTCAGTAATTCCAGTCTGATTCTGTCTTGTTGGGCCTGGCACTAAAAATATTTTGGCAACTTAATTAAAATTTATAAATTATGTAAACAGAATAATTCTTATTTCCATACTCTTGTTATTCCATAAATGTCTCTGTATTGATGGTAGATCAGTCCAGCATTAAATAAGCAGAAGATAATCTTCCTGTAGGTCATTTTGTTTCAGATTATTAACTCCATTTTCTAGTCAGCTGCCTCTCTGCAAATTCTAAAAACATTGATTCAATCTACATTGGTGTTACTGCTCATTCATTTCAGTAACTCCAATCAAATGCCACAACATAGAAAAAATGCCTCAGATAATCAGTATGGGACGACAGAGCTCCAGAGCACTGCCAAGGCTCTTCCTGTTGAAGACTACAGGCTGCTATGATGCCAGCTATGGTCTCCCAGTGACTTACTATTAAATCCATCTGGGGGGGTTAACTGGATGAACTGTTAAATAGATTTTTTTTTTTTTTTTTACATTCTTTCATATTACATTTTACACATTTTAGCGTGCTTAAATCTGTCTCTTAAAAAAAAAATTGTAATGGTCCCTCTTAACAAAAAACAATGGAAATAGCTCTGTATAAATGATTATCACAATCAGCAAAAACATATTATTTTACCAGCTACTGATCCCAACTTTCTTTTCTGAACTACAGATGCAGGCACTCTCCATATCAAGAAACATCTCTGTCACCATTATTCTTCTCCATTAGCTCTGACAAAGACTGATCTGTTTTTAAACACCAGTAGTTGCATTCTCTTGATACCTCTGCTTTTAAAATTATCTCTTTTGCACATGTCCACTTCTAAAATTTTGTGAAGTTTCGGAGTTATTGGCATTCAATATTAGGCCCTTCAAAATTTTTAGTTTTTTCAAGGGTACTATTGTCAACAGATACTCTTTTTTCCAAGAAATGGGAAAAAAACCCTCAACTTCATTTGTGAAGAGACAGTACTGTTTTCTAAAAAAAGACAACCACTAGAGCTAGAGTCTGCTCCTTGGCTCCACCACAGACCATCCAATCTACAGAAAGTTATCCATCAGATCCAGTCAGCTGGGGAATGCCGCCTGCTCTGGACGCCAAAGATCTCCAGAGAGCAACACAGCCAAATTTGTATAATTCCTGTTCACCAAAGGATTTAAACCAGAAATATTCTTGCAAATTACTATAATATCTTCTTACTGTAACTACCACCACCATTTCTGAAGAGATCCGACATTAGAGAAATCATGAAATACATTAGTAAGTTATTTGAGACAGAGAAGATAGAGAAACTTCAGAGCATGGTGGGTTTCTGATCAGATTCAACTGCCAAGAATATCAAATTAAAAAGTAATCTGAAGATCCTCAATGCTATCTTGAAGAAATATTCTGTTTCTTGTTTTGAATAAAAATTCATCACAAAGGAAAATTCTTTTACTGTAAGTAAAGCTTTCAGTAGGCATTGCAATGGAAGGTATTGCAATAGAAGGTTTTTAAGACATACTAAAAAGAACAATCTATTTCAATGCCTAGACAGTATTAAAAAACCCCGTAAGTAAAATATGGTAAGTAACTTAGTATCTGTTAGGTTGGGTTCTTTGGCTCATATCACTAACAGAAAAATCTTGCTATCATTATTTCATTAGTAATTCTGCTACTATAAAATGAACAAGTATGTATTTTTTCCTCTAATTGCAGAATATTTTTCTTCAGTGATCCAAATACATGGGAAAATGTATGTACTGCACAGAACAAATGCATCTGACCAGAAGTAAATATGTACAATAAAATGGAGATAATTGAGTGAGAAGGCTTAATCAATCCATAGAAAACTTCATGCCCACAGCTACATTGATTATTGAATTCCCACATTTGCTGGTACAAGATTGTTAAAATGCAATATTCACCTAAATTATATACTTACAATATTTCTTGTACAGTTACAGCCTAGGAAAATTGAGTCTGGTGCCTTTAAATACCATTTCTTTGGAGATTCCTAGGAATGTAGAGGACTTTCCAAATGTAAAGTTTTGGGGGTTTTTTTTGCAAGTACAGTGCTGCCAAATATTTTTGCCTCTAAATAAATGCTATTTCAGCTGTATTTGAGCAGTAATAGTGGTAGCTAATGGCCTATTCAGTTAATCATAGTTATTCACTCCCTGGAAATGCCTCAGAATATAATAAATGTTTTGTTTTCATTGTGGACTCTTAAATTACAGGCATTATATAACACCCATGATATATTACCTATCTGTATGAATACAAACTGAACCCAAAATCACTCCCCTAAAATATTTCTAGTATTTGGAACCTCCAAAGAAAGAAAAATGCTGCTGTTACCCACAGAGCTACTGAAATAGCACTAAAAGCAGGGTAAGAAATGGTTTTAAAGAAAGTTCTGGTTTAACTAAAATGTGGCTATTTGTCATCCATTTACAGAGGTCTGAAATAACTATTACAGAATACTTTTTAAACAAAGAAAATAAGAAATATTATCAAATACCTGAACCACAGAGATCCTTCCCTAAAGGAAAAAAGGGCTGCAGAAAAACCCTGTAGGGTTTCAACCTGCCCCATAAGAGACAGATCAACCATAAAGTCTTCACTCTGAGACCAGTGCATTGGGTGTTGTACTAATATAAGATTTATCTTGTTCACCTCTTTTTTATATTTATATATGTTGTAGAAGTCCCTGCCAGTCTTAGCTCTGCTCTGTTCACTGCTCAGGAGAGATTATATGTATCATGCTGCACATTGACAACCTGTCCCAAGGGTAGTGTGAGAGATATATATATATGGATATAGATAAAGATATAGATACAGATATAGATATGATATAGCAGCTGGTTCTACCTCATCGCTCTGTGGTTGCCATTATACTGATGAGGCACAGAATCCCCTGTAGTTTCTTCAGGAAGTATCTTCCAGATGTGTTTTAAAAAGCTGAAGAATATGTTTTAAAACAGTATTCAGCTTCTGAGGTCAGGCTGTGTTTTTCAGCTGCAATTGCTTTGCAGAAAGGATTAGATTAGTAGGTCATAAAAATATTCCCCCTGCTACTTCAAGGAGTGAAGACAACCTTTGAAACAGCCTTCTGTTGGCTTCCTGGATGAAAGAACTCCTCCATGGAAGCACAGAAAAACTCAAAAGACTTTCAAAATTAGAATATGGACAAAGTTTGGTATTAAATGTCTCTTCTATTTCTCCTGGAGAAAAAGATAGTCAAGTATTTGCTGAAGAAGTAATTTGGCAGGCCATAAAAGACATGGGAGGGTGTTCTAGTTTTAACTTTAGTTTTGTAGAACTTTGTAGAATTTAGTGATGAAAAGGAAATCAAACCAAAGTGATTATAAAATGAGAGATTCATGATTCCTAGGAAGGAAAGAGCAGACCAATGCTAGAGAAGCACAGGGAATGCAGCCACAGCCAGCTCCAGAGACTTATCAAGGACACCCCCAGGCAAAGGCAATCCAGAGGGGGAAAGAATTCAAAAGGGAGGACTAGTTTACAGAAGGGCAGCACTAAAGCACAGCAGCAAATTAACCCAGTGCAGAGTAAGTGAGCAGTATGCTATATCAGGAGATAATTAATTACCTTAGAGCCCCAAAGGAGTAATTTAAGAGGTATTGGTAAGTACACATGCTGGAAGAACTGCAAGGAATTCACCATGCAAACATGCAGAGAAAAGAAAGACAGAGAAATGTAAGAAAAATCCTGAGAATGTGCTAGAAAAAGAAATGCAGCATTGAACAATCTTGCTAGTTCAAAATAAACTTTGCATGTGAGAATACTGCTGCCATCACCTGTAGCTCTGCAGAGATCAATTTAGCACCTGAGCTAAATTGCCTTTGGTGGCTGAAATGTCAGTGACCTCAGGTTTTCATATGCTGGCACAGTGACAGGCAGAGAAAAGTCTGACTACATCCTACAACATAATTTCTGCATGTTATCAATCAGACAAAGGCCTTTCATGAAGTTTCTCAAAACAAGCAAGTTGTAATTCTCATGCCTTGTATACTTGACAACCTCATACTTTGGTGATAAAGGAGATTTGTAACCTCTGATTTGATACATTAAACCGGGTGAGGTTGCAAGCACTTTACAAGATTGGATTAGAACTCACCATAATTGCAGTAATTTCGATAAATGTTCTGAAATTAATGCATTAGATCCACAAAGAGAAGGGCAAATCACGACAGAAAGATCTGCAAGGGAGTTACAATGGTCTATAAGCAAACCCTAAGTCAGGATGCTATCCACTTGCAGAAAAAGGCAGCCTGATATATAGCAGAGTAATACTGTAAGCAAATCGAGTAATTATTTTTCCTCTACCAGCAGAGGCAGGGCCCTGACTGCATTACTATATCCAGCTCTGCCTACTGGGCTGTTGAAGGATAGAGACAGTTGGAGGGAGTCCAGGTAAAAGCCACAAAAAATTGATAACAGATGTAGAAGAATGGGAGGCTGAAAGAAATAGATTGTTTAGTCTAGAAAGAGTGAAGACTAAGGGAAGACTTGATATATTTAAAATATGTACAAGTCTGTTATGAGAAGAGGATGATAACTAATTGTTCTCCGTGTTCATCATGCAGAAGACAAGACTTAGTATGCAGTTGTGTAGAAAAGCTTTCTAACACAAGGCCAGTCAGCCAGGCAGCAGGTTATCTACAGGTATTGTATGTAATGGTACCATAAGAAGCGATGGGAGCAGCTGAGACAAACCCATGTGGAGATGAGGAGAGGTGTGCTTGGTTCTCCCTGAAAGCAGGCAAACAGCCCAGTTGATCCTGTGAGATCCCATCCAGCTTCATGCCCAGCCACAGAAACCAGGCACAGATCAGAGCTTTCCACCAAAGAGACTGAATAGTATGATGCAAACGACTGTCATTTGTCTCAAGATGCTTGCCAGGAAGGATGGAGCCTGCAGGACAAGGGATGAATCTCTCAAATCCATTTAGCTAGTTAATTCAATTGGCTGGAAGTAGCAGAGAGCACCCACTCAGTCACTGCTGGATGCTCTTCTACTTGTTTAACGTGCTCATGTTCAGTTGTACCTTTACTCTACCTTTGCTGTCAATAGCCCTTTCCAGTGGTTTACAGGAGTATTATAACAGGAGTGATCCAGAGGATTTAGGTATACACGCGGTGGGGTCACTGGAGGAATGAGTTAGTGAACGTGTTAGAATGAGCTGAACAGGCTTTAAAAGCAATAGGCAGGGCTGAGGCTGCAGCGATGCCTGGCAGGGACCAGGCTGGTCATCAAGGCTGTACCAGAGAAGGCAAATGGCATGCAGACGAAAAGGGGTGACACACCAAGAGCTTGCACCGTGGAGATTCGCACTATGGGGGACAGCTGGTGGCCAGCAGTGCCAAATCTCTGCCAGGGAGGACAAGCTGTGCAAGGCCACTGCACTGGGCCATCCCAGCCACCAACGGGGCTGCTATTCCCAGCTAGTTGAGAAAACAGGATCAGAAACCCCACTATGACAGAGAGATGGAAAGACGGGCTTCGTCGCGGGAACGTCCGGAATGAAGCCCTCAAGTCTTGCTGCCTTTAGAAGAGTCTGAGGAGTAGAGATTAGGGAAAAAGATAGTGAAAGGTCCTATCCCTCACAGAAGGGAAAGCCTGAGTGTGCAGACCCTCAAGTGGCTTCACCTGTACAGTGGTGGACTCACAACAGGTCTCTTACTATTATTAAATTTTTTTTGTTAAGAAGCATAGAATTTAACTGACATTAACTGGAATTTTCAAAACCAAAATCCTCATGTAAACTGGCAAGTGGGGCTCATTGATTCACAGAGGTAGATGCTGTATGGCCAGCAGGAGCAGTTTGGTTGTGCTGGGTCTTGCACGCTGCTGCCAGGCCCCTCCGTGGGTTTTCCCCTGTACTACAGTCAAACACCCTGTGCCTGACTACAGCAACCCTGGCATAAGGTGCCCTGCCTCTCCTTGAAGGTGCTCCTTCCAATGGAGCAAATCCATTTTCCAAACTACAGCGTGCACAGAGTGCAGAGCAAAACATTTCCACTTCTCTTAACCTTACCAAATTATCTACAAAAACAAACTACCCTCCATTAAAATAATAAAGTGGAGAGCAAGGCAAACACAGCCAAAGGTCTGTTCTTATGCTTGATCACATGTAAAGACTGGATAATGTCCTGTGTATGTTGGAACTTTTTTCTTGCACGACAATGCAGACCATAACTACTGTCCTAGCAAAATCAAAATCATTGATAAATGGGATTAAACAGATCCTGTCAATTACTCAGTTTTTCTTTCTGCTTTCCTGTCAAGCCTAATAGCTTTCTGAAAAACTTCCTCAGGTTAGAGTAAAATAAAGGTCATACTTCAACCATTTTTAATGATGATTTGTATGATTTTCCTGGTATGATGTCAAAATTGCTGCATATTACACTAGCTTTGACTTATAAATGTAGACAACTAATGAGACTGTACAATTTACAGACATTCAGATTTGAATTTTTTAATGGTCCCTGCAGGGGAAAAAAAAAGTAAAAGAAATAGTACAATACTGACACAGAAATGTTTGTAATGCAACATCCTGATTACTCCCTATTTATTTTCCAAATGTACTGAGGTAGCATTAACATTTCATTGCCTAATGCCCTTTGAAATTAATTTAAATTTAATAGCTGTTTTCACCTCTAACTGCTTCAGTGGGGTGGGGGGCGAAGGAGCAATCTGTAATTATAGAAATGACCAAGAAAGCAACAGTCAAAAGAGTTATTTCCTTCTTTGATTCCACAGTCACTCCAGAGCCTTTGCAGACCGTATTGCATGGGTAAGGATGACTCATGAAGTAAAATAAAACTGAAGGTTGACTTCTCTATGAAATGATGTAACTAAGTGGGATATCTTCAATTTCCAGAAAATACTTGCTTTCCTTCATTTTGTAAGAATGCCCTATTGGGCATCTACTTAAGTGTCTCCACTGAACGGCAGCACCAGCTAAGTGCTATGAATGTAGCAGATCTTCCTCTTTCTGCTATGCATCATGCCATCTTTAGGCTGCTGCACGTTGAACAATTATTACAGACATTTATGGCGGCATAAACACTGAAGAAACTATGCTAACTGGGGACTGAGGATACTGAAAATAATCGTGAGCCTCCAAGGACAGAAGAGTTGTCTGTAACTTCCTAATTACATGAAAGCATCCTTGCCTTTGTTAAACAGTTTAGTCAAACTCTCCCTGAAAGCATACAGGTTGTTAACAGAAAAGGCGTAACAAAACTTCCCATTACCAGTAGTAGCAGCAGGGCCCAAATCTGTTACTAGCACTTCTGTTACGAAACCTATCACACTCAAAATGAGTAAAAGCAAGAATTAGAAAAAAAAAAAAAAAGAAATCAAATTCTGTCATCACCCCTTTATGATAAATGGAAAACCAAAATAATGAGACACAAAGCAATTTGTCCAGTATCACACAAAGCCTACAGTAAGCCACATGAGATCTTAACTTTAGAGCACTCAATCCAACGTCCATTAAACTACAATTAATATAATGGGTCATATTCCTAAGAATTAGTGATTTATAGGAGAGAGTGTCAACACAGAAATTCCTGATTCCCCTGACTTTCTGAAACTGTATCATTGATGGGTTTATATGAGAGCTCCAGATCCTCTCCAACATGTAATAAAGTGGGGACGCTTCTCAACTGGAACAAGGAATGCATAGCATGGAAACAGGAGCATGCTAGTCAAAATGCTCAGGTGATGAGATACAATAAGAAGGAGAAAAATGAAGTTGCAATGAGAGATCAAGTTTTATGGAAGTTAATATTGTACTTTCCTCTGATCTCCACAAAACAAGTAGAAGAAAGAAGGAATTTACAGACAATCTGCAGGCACAAAAATTGTCACCATAAAATTCCGTATTTTGTGACTTTATCGGTTTATTTCACAAATATCTTAGCATGAGAGCTTGAAGGCTAAAGTAGCACATTTTTACAACTGACCATGATTCAAAAAGAATACAGCCTTTTTCAGTATTGTACTTAACTATGCCAAGTTAAAATCTTTGGACACAAAGTTAAGTCCTGGTTTAAGTGCCTTGAGAAATAAGGTGATGGTGTGGGCAAGAACTAGGCAGTTCTAGAAAAGAAGGAAGCTTGAAATTAAGAGATATTACATTGAATGGGAAGAGACAGGATAATCCAACATGAAGGACTATGGAAGTGTATAAACACCCACAGAATGCTTATTCCGTGTTAATCTAATCCTAGGTAGGTTGATTTCAGCATAATTACCAAGAACTACCAAACATTTTAATTCAAAATGTACTTTACTTCTCAGGTGCAATTACATCAGGATTTACACCCACTGGCTGGAGAACAATATTTATGTCTTTGAGAACTTGTGCTTTTATACACTGCACTGTTTCATACTCAGGATGAACAGATGCCTCAAAGGAAGGGAATGATGGACTTGGGTAACCACCTGGACTAAAATTATTATTTTACTTTTAGTATTGAAGGCCAGATTGCCGTGTCTTGTAATTGATTACTTTCCATAGTTACACAATTATAAACTAAAGCGACCCGATAAAGTTAGAAGAATTTGTTTCCTGTGCTGAAAAAAAAGATTTTTCACAAACAAACTGTCACTTTCACTTCCTGCAAAACAAAAATAATCTATTATGGTAGAGGACACCTCTTTTAATGTGATGACGCATTGGTTTTTGGATGCAACTACAAGACAGCTTTATTTTGTATAGCAGCTTCCATACAAAATATGTTTTTGTTTGAGCCTTCTTATGTTTACACAGTGCAGTAATTTAATAATACAGTTTCAGTGTTCATATAAAATAAAAGCAGATAAGGAGACAAATTAAGGATGCATAGCTATTTACATCTATATCCTGACTGTCCAACAGGGACTTACTAGTGTTGTAAATTTTAGCCCGTTTAAAAAAGTCAAGCTAAATATCACACTGGACTAAAAGCAGTCAGATATCTGGAAGACTTGAATTGAAACTTCAGGGATCTTGGTGACAAGATATTTACTCACATCTGGGCTTATGGAAACTCAGTTGTAGTTACTAAAATATGGTTTAATAATAAGTAAAACATCACTAAAATCTGTGTCAGTTAAAATCTTGCAGCCTGGGAAATATACTTGCTTCTTGACAACCTAATTAAAGCCAAAGAAGGTATCATATCTCGCAGTGCTAATGAAAAATCTACCGTCTGCTTTTATCAAAAATGTGAAGTGCCACTGAAAGCAAATGGGAGGAAGGAAAATCTCAATAAATTGTGAAAGATATTGCACAGAATATTTCAGAGGATTAAACTCCTTGACGTGAATTATTTTGAAATTCATGAAGGGTATTTAATTCCATCAAGTAAGCGCTTGCTCGTGGAAGGGTAATTTCTGGGTAACATTTTCCTAACTTTTAATATGAAACTTTGGAAAATCAACCCAATTTCAAGAAATGTCAGGTTTTTAAAAATATTTGAATAACATTTCACATTCTAGGATAGAAAAAGATGATTTCATTAGAAAAAACAGAATAATCTCACAAGCTCATCTACCTTGAACCACAGTGTCAGGAAATTTAAAATTACTAGGAAACAGAAGCATGAACTGAACAAAAGGACAAAATAAAGGTGTGTTTTAGCATATTAGACTTTAAACTTGTCACTGCTTTATCAATCATGCTTACAATCAAGGAAGCAAATGATCAAGTTTACATAAGTGTTGTTAAATTATTTTCTGTTTCTCCATTTTTGCCTTATTTGTTCTTTTTCCTTTAGGCACTAATGCAATGATGCTCCCACATGTGCTTTAAATATAAGCACATCCAGTTATTCTAAACAGACTAATCATATTTTATGTGCTTTACTGGATTAGTATCTGGATTTTTAAATTTCATAATAATCATAAAAAGGAGTGGTAAATCAATGGGGGAAGCAATTCAACCCACTTATCAAAGTATTAATGAGAAATCAAAAGCATTTGTCATTTTAACAGCTGAAGAACTGCTGAGTGTGTAAAAGAGCACTCTCACAGCTTCACAGAGATTATCACAGAATATCCTGAGTTGGAAGGCACCTGCAAGGATCAATGAGTCCAACTGTTAAGTGAATAGCCTGTACAAGGATCAAACCCACAACATTGGCGTAATTAGCATCATACACTAACCAACTGTGCTCATCTCAGGGTCTGATCATGTTTCCAACAGACATATTCCAGTGGATTATTTTTATGCTTTCTCTATTTGGCAGTGTTGCCTTTCAACCTCTTCAAATGTGTTTTGATCGTGAAGACTGTAAAGGATGAAACAAAAGGGTAGAAAAGAAGGCAGGAGAGCTTTAAATTACACACCACATTCAAGTGATGTTTAATTATTTCAGATGGTCACTACTAAGACCTTAGACACACAAAGCAAATGTGCAATCAATAGCTACCAAAGCAGCATCCATCTCATCCACTTCCACAGGAGACAAAAGGAAAAAACATGCTATCTGCTCTGTAATAGTAGCATAATTTGAACTGCCAGGAACTGGTCATAAGTATTCTTAAATCAACCTGCCCCCTGACAAGGAATGATACAATACTTTTGAATCTATCTCTACTAGAGGAGAATCTAATCTAACTGTAAATACTTAATTTTGACTAAATCTTACCATAAAGTTATTTTCCAATCTACCTGTTTATTATGCTTGGGCAGCATATTTTTTTCTTATTATTAAAACTAACTTTATACTCTCTTGGAATGAGTATGGATGGGTACTGCTTGTGAGTCAGAGGTGACTGCTTGGACTCAGCTCTCTGGTCAGTTTGAGGGGTGCCTTCCTCACCCTCTCAGGGAGCTGCTGAGCAGGATGAGCATCTGCTCCTGACACCACAGTTGATGGTCCCATGTGCCACAGGAAATCACCAACTGCTTCATTTGACACCCAGCAGGAATTTGGGAAACAGGTGAGGTAGACATCTTGCCAGTCCAGGGACAACTTCTATCATAACTCCACAGTGGTCTCTGAGTTAATGTAAGTTAGTGTCTCTAGCTGTGTCAGCATTGAATATTTAAGATATATTTTAGAATAATAAATTTTTTTTAGGGATACAGAACATGCCTGGAGCAACAATGGGGAACCGCAGTGCCCCGATAACCACAAAAACCTGAGTGATGCAGACTCGTTTCTGCGTTGGTTCCTTTCATACTTTCACATGCAAGCACAAATTTTCAGAGTAACGGTGAAAATTAGGAACATTCTAGAGAAGACATACACAGCTCCTGCTCTCAAAATCTCATCCCATTTCCAGGCAGTAGAAGGTTTACCATGTTGCAGGTTGAGAATTGGATACAACAATGAGTAATTTTGCTGACTATTTCCAAATGATACTACGATTTCTCCCGGGTCTCTCAGACTTTTATGAGCGTTTTAAAAGAAAGTTACGAGAGCTATAAAATAAAATGAGAAGCAGAAGTTTTTTCAAGGTTTGCTAAGTTGCCCAAAAAACTGTTTCTCAGCAGGAGGAGTGTGAGATTTTGTCTCATGCAACTCCTTTGGGAGATATCACCTTGCCTTGTTACAGGCATGCCCACTGGGAGATGAGCAACAGTAGGGTGGGTGGCCCATAGCCTAATGACATGAACATGTGAAAAAACCTATTTTCTTGATACTTGAAGTATCTTTAATAAAGCTGACCTCTAGAAACAGATACTATTCACCCAGCAGTGTAACCTCCCCTAGAAGAGCCCAAGGAAAGCGTATACTTAGCTCTGACAGGAATGAGAGGCTTCTGCATCTGCATTTACTTGGCCAGCAAAGAGGTGGACAGACTTCCTTGTTCCTTCCCACCTCATTGTTACATCAACTTTCACACAGATTCACAGATTATTTGGAGTTGGAAGGGACCCACAAGGATCATCAAGTTCAACTGTTAAGTAAATGGCCAACAGAGGGATTGAATTTGCAACCTTGGTGTTACCAGCACCATGTTCCAACTGCCTTTTCCCAGGACAGCCCATGAACCAAACAAGGGTGACAGCTGCTGAGCAGCCACACCCACCGCATTGGCACATGGTGCACAGGTGCCCCTCCTGGTGCTGTGGCCTGACATGGGGGCCAGGAAACCCAGCAGGGAACCTGTCCAGCTACCAGTGGCAGCGTAGAACGTGGAAAACTTAAAATTACCTTTAGAAAGACTGTTTAAGTTGTAATTATTTTAATTTTTATTTTCAAGTTGTTTAAATCAGAAAAAAAAGAGAGTATTTTGGTAATTTATTTAATCTGGTTTTCCATTTGTAATTTTTGTTGGTTTTTTTGAGTTTTTTTTTCCCTGTAGCTAGGTTTACTAAAACAACCACCTAAACATTCTGATCTGGAATGAAATAGAACCATTATATTTTTTGATGAGCGAATGTAGTATATCAATATAAATTTGTCTAGCAATGATATAGTTTAATACATATTCACATCTTGATTTCTTATAAAGAGAATTATAGATATTATGTATCTTACTTTCAAAGTGACAATTTTCAGTTATCTTCAATTCTCACCCTTTGAGTCTATATGCAGTCATAATTTGCAAACGCTGTTTTGAAGACTTAATCAAATTTCCATTTGTTATGTAGTCACTTATGCAATGAAATTTGTCTTTTGCTTTACATGTGCAACACAGTTTTCTTTGGTACACTCACAAGTATTCCTTCATCTGCCATGTGAACAGAGTGACTGTTCAAAAGCCCATCCATCTCCTTATTGCCCTGACTCTGCTGTGGAGAGCAGCCTTTATGCTCCCATAATGAATGTGGCTGCTGTGTTTCTCCACCCAAGCTGTCCTTGAAGCCATCTCTCTTGCCACCACTCCAGTTACTATTCACTGAACATTCAAATGCAGCTTCTCTTCCACCTCACCAGGAGCTGGATAGCCTGAGCTAGAAATCTGGAAGCTGGGAGACTTTTCCTTCTCTCTGCTGTGAGTGGAGTGCAGAAGTGGAGCTCTTTACAGGCGAAGGGACCACGTGAGATTTACTGACATGCCCTCTGCAAGACGGTGGCCAGTTGACAAAGGAGTAGTAGAATCCAAGTCAGACAAGTGACAACATGAGGTTATGAATGACACATGTTACCCCTGGCTCCACACACAGGGAGACTTGCCCAGAGGTTCGTGCTGGACCTACTGCGCCACCCTGATAAAGGTAATTCAAGCAGCAATCAAACAGCGTAACTTCTACGGGATCAAATCTGGGTATTGCTACATGAAAACCGCGCTTCAACCCTTCTTCACACAACTGATTCTAACAAAAGAAAAAGGACTTACAGAAGTTTCTTTCTCGCTGATATAAATAAAACTGAAAAAAAGACTCTTTCCTACTGTTTGGGACAAATTAGGATTTCTGTTAACAGATGCAATGAAAAAAATCTACTAGCTTGTTTTCTTTTTAAGCAACAGTTTTAAAAAACAGCTTATTGAATCTGTGTTTGATGAACCTCATATCCACGTAAAAACTGAAAGGGTATTTATACAGTAAAAGCCCCAAAAGGTATAAAACCAGATTCATCTTTACTTCCTTCCTTTAATTCACAGTAAAGAACATAATTTAATCCATACTGCGTACCTGCAGAGAATACTGCAATCACATTGTTCTTGAATAGAGTGAAAAGATATTCACTGTAGTACGGGGAGAAAAAACCAGAAATGAAAACTTCAGAAAAGAACGAGGAAAGATCTTAATAAAGAGATGAATAAGAAATTAGTCACTCACAAAGAAGGTTATTACATGAACATCTCTAGCTTTCTGCGATTTCCTTTCACATTTCAACATTGTAAGGCTAAACCCCTGGATTCCTCTTAATGCACTGAGTACAAATCAACATGAAAAAACTGAAATACAAAATCCAACTAGTATACAACAGAGGGTACAACAGAGGGTGAAAACTACCCCCAGTGAGCATGTAAACACAGGAATTGTACAGAAAGTAGTGCACTAAGGCACAAGAGTGAATTATTCTGAGAATTGTATTGAAGATATAAAGCATCTCACCTGTACAGGGCTTAAGGCAGCAGCTCTCTGGTTTCCATAGAGCTGCACCACAGTGGGCTTGGAACAAACAACCACGGCTACACATGTCCTGGGCACCCTCTGCTGGTTTCACAGCAGCAAGTCACCAGGCTTGGGAAATAAATTTAATGAAGTGCAAGCAAAATCCAGGGAAGAAAAAACAGCTTAACTACAAGCAAAACTAAAAAAAGAGGTATCAAAATTTCTTTCAAAAATTAGAAGAAATAAATACCTGTAAAACTTTTTAGATTTCAAACTACAGAAAGAAAATTTATTATTGGGTAGCGTCTCTTGCTCAAACGTGTTCATTGCAGGTTGCAAATTACTGTTGCTAGGTTTCTACGGAGCTTCTTAATAGTTGCTTAAGTCTGCTTGCAGTTTTCAAACAGACTTAAAAGCATTTGGTTAAATCTCAGTTTTCTGTTCGTTTTCAAAAGAGCAAGTCAAATAGACTAAACATAGAGATTTTAGCAAAGAAACTGGTCAGTGATTTTTTTTCCCTTTAAAAAGTAAGTCAAATATTTTCCTAGCAGCTATCTCAACTGTTTCTCCTTATAATTTCTATCAAACTAAGAATGACACCCTAATCTCATGAACAAAGCATTCAGCATTTCTTGCTTTCAAAATCACTTTTTTTCCCTTTAACCTAACTTTTATAAACATCATGGCTAGCAATAATTTCTCCTTAGTTTACAAGACTCCTCCTGACTGTTGACAGGGTTACGTGCGACCCTTCATGGTCTGCAAAGCTGACATAAACAAAACTCATGCATGTTTGAAATTACCAAAAGCAAAAGAAAACACCAAAGTACAATAGTGTTAACCCTCAGCAGCAGCTAGCTAGTTAGGTACCAACTCTACATTATAACCAAGTGAAAACATACACAGATCCCAGTAAATTCACTTGATATCCTTCGTAAATCCTTCAGTTTCACAGTTCTTCAAAACCACAGTAATCTCCCTTTGGTCACTGCTGACACTTCTAAAAACATTTTCAATCAGTACTAAACCACTAAAGAAAGGAATATAAAATCTCAGGTTTGTTGCATCAGTAACAAAATCAGCAAGTGCTTAGAAAACTTTTCAAAACATGCAACATTCGCACCTTTGTGAGAGGAGTTGCTACACTGTTTAATTTTAATTTTCACAAAAAGAGGTTCTCTCAAAAGAAAAATCCTACCATACCCTGACACTTGACAACTTGCTACTTCCTATGGATTTGGTTACAAAATTGTTCATCATTTTAGAATGCAGAATAAAATATTACATCAATAACCACAGGTAAGGTGATTGAGCTTCAAAGACCTCTCCTTTTCCTGCCCACAATTCACTCCTCAGTCCCACCAGAACAGATTTCCCAGTTCCTGTGCTGTTGCCTGGCTGCTCATTTTTGCATCCTCCTCTAAGTCCATTAGGTTGTGATACATTCAGATGGAAATAAATGCAGAAAATATAATTTTTGAGAGAAGAAAGTTAATAAAGTACTAATGCACTTTTTCAAGGAGCACACTGTACATGGAATCAATGTACAGCTATACAAGATAAAAGAATAAAGATAGAAGAATAAAAAGAAACTAATTCAAATTTCTTATTCTGCAGTCTATACAGACAGAAAATATGTGTTCTTTTATAGAAATATCGTGATCTGAGAAATATTTGTTTTTCACCGCTAGAAATCAGTAAATTGAATGGCACTCTGATGCAGAGTATAGGATCCTCACCATATCCATGAGCAGGGGATATGAACTCCTCCCACCAGTTTTGCATTCATCAAGCTCTATTTTATGAAGGAGAGAATTAAATAGTGGAAAAGCAATAGTGTTGTTTTCAAAGAAGTGACAGAAAAAGGCACAAGTGAAAGGGAGCGTTTGCCACACGTCACAGATGAGACCCGGCAATTCCTGTACTGCACTGGTGCCAGCAGAGTTTAGGGCTCTGCTTGGTATTTCAAGAGTTCAGAACAAACATGTCAGAAGTAGCCACCCTTCACAAAAGGTACAACCAGCTGCTGGCCTTGCAATTCATGTCAGGTCCCTGAGCACCAGTGCAGATGATAATTAACAAGGGGAACGAACACCTCATCCAGCTGCTATTCTCATCTTCCTAAATCCAGAAGCTTGCTGCAAAGAAGGGTTCAAAAACTGGATAAGGTGTCCTGGAAAGGCAGGTTTATTCTTTTTGCATGCTCCTCTCACTGCACACAACTTGAGAATGTGCTCTTTGCAGAAAGTGTCAGAATGTTTTGGGGACACACTGGACTTTCTTAAGAAGGTGACAAAGTAGGCTGCAGTGGCTGGCTAAATACCACTGCTCTATGTAGGTAGGCAAAGTATAGAGGAATAGTAAAAGCACATACAAACTCTTCCTTCAAAAGCCATCAAAACTTCACTTTCAGACTGAAGACACTGGAAACCATGATATAATAACCAGCTTTGAAACGCTCGCTGCAAAGTGGTTTTGCCAAAGAAAAGAAATTGGGGTGAAAATAAAAATTGGGTAAGTATTTAATCACTCCAGTAGAGGTTTTGTGTCTAAAGAAAACACACTAAATTTCCTATTTCAATGTCTTTAGAAATGGGTAACAGTGCCATCTGAAGAATTCAAAAGGGCACTGGAGGAGACCCAAGAACATCCTTGTTAGGAACAGTGATGACAATGAGATGTAGCACGTTTGTGCTGGCTGTTACCTAGCATGGTCAAGACTACATGAGGAATGGAAAAACAAATGCAGATGTAACGTGTATTTGAGGTATCAACCTACTGATAGTATTTTGGAAGGTCAGAACCATGAAAAGGTTCAGGATTAACTTCTGGCCTTTTCCAGCAAGTGAGACCTTGACGTAGGAACCATCTGCCTACAGTATCTTCAGATACAATTCTGTTCCAGAACAATCCAAAAAAGCACCCGCAGTGGTTTTATCATCTTTCATCTTTCTCGCTTGTAACTGGGTTCCCTTCAAGTAGAGCATCTGGTTCACAAATCTGATTTGGCAGTAATTATTATATTGAAAAACATACTAACTTTAAAAACTTCTCCTATTTATAAATATTAACCATGTCACAAAGTTCAGTATAAAAAGACTATTTTGCTGCCTGCTGTAGTAATACCACTACTGTGGCTCAGGTAGAAAAGACAATCTTGAACCCTGGATGAGCAGGTGCCTTGTGTCTATACAATATTATCAGTATTACCCCACTCTCAAGGCGCCTGCCTGCGCACCTGGCAAGACACATCAGTTTGCCTGGACATATTTGCACTCCCTGGGCTACCTCACACCCTGAGATGAAAGGTGGTGGTTGGTGTTTTTTCCAGCCAAGTGTCAGGGTACTTAAGGTTTTGCCTGTCACAGTTCACCAGCAGATCATTTCCTATAGTGTAAGACTGGGAACCTTGTATTCTCTCATAAAAAAATCAACCACCAACAAGACTGAACCTTTATTATATACGCAACAATGTTTTGTTTTGCTTTACTTTAAAAAAATAAGACACCAAATAGTGTAAAAAACCTGGTGTAGCCAACCAAATGTTTCATAGCAAGCTAAATTTAAACCCAAGTTCAATATTTAGATTTTTAAATATTCAACTGATTTTCAGAGATGATGTGCACTTAAATCTGTATGTGAACACCCCCATGTCTAACTCTGACTACTGTGACACAGCAAAGGTGGAAGACCAAACAAGTACGTGTCAGCTGCAGGAAGACCTTAAGTGTAACATGTATGGCAAAAGGAAGAGTGAATACTGAAGTCTGTGTTTCCTTTCGTAGTGTAACCTGTAAACTCTCTAGCTACGCTTTCCATAAGCTTCTGTAAAATAGATATATCAACATACACTGATAGTTCCACAATAATAAATTTTAATGTATTGTGTGTTTTGGGGTATGTTGCTCAAGTTAATGCTAGACTGTTACTGTAAGACAGGATGTGTCACTGCACAGCTACATTCTAAGACACTTAATAGGTCCCAGTTTTGAAAAAAAAAAGTGAGATAAAAGAACAATGATGAAATTTCTTGAGAAGGGGCACTAAGAAAATGTAATTTTCAAATAGCTGGTTTTTTAAAAAAAGCCCATCCGATGGTAAAACAGGCCATGAATTAAAACCTTTCCAGTTCTTTAGCAGACTTTATCCCTAAAAATGCTAGAAATATTTACAAAATTGCTCTCACATATTTGTTCCTTTTGGATTTATGTTTGTTTACTTTAATGTATCAAGAAGAGAAACACCTAGAACAAATTAATTCTTCAAATTGGGAAAAGTGAAATTCTTCATAGCTTTCAGACAATTTGTTGTTTGGTTAAATTTCTTCACTCTGAATAAGAAAAAGTAGAATATGTGGTGACAAGGAGAGGAATGGAGAAGGAAAAATCAAGACTTTGGTATTCACTACCATGTACAAGTTGCATGGGACAGCTCCTGATGCTGCTCTAGCTTGTGCACAACTTTTCCAGTTGCATATTAGAGACAGGATAATCTGCTAGGATGTGTGAAAAATGCCATTTGAGTTACATTCTTGAACATGCTAGAACCAGACTATCATGACAAATATATGTAATTTTGAAAAAAAAATTTTATTTCTCTCTCTTTTTTTTTTTTTTACATGTCATTCATTACTTCTATTCTGGTTAATACAGAAATATAAGAACTTTTCATGGAGAAGGAAATTTATTGAGGAGAGTTAGGCAGCACATTCTAGAATTAAATAAGAAAACTTTATTAACCTAGTGCATTCATTTTTTTAAAATCCTTTGAAGAAAAAAATGCTATTTAAATATAACATAAGCTTTCAAAATGCAGTATGCAGATGAAGAAAAGAAAGCTAGAGGACATAATGGATTTTGAACACAGAACAGTGCCCATGTATTAAAGGGCTGCTCTATATGCTACAATGAAAAGATCTATTTAGAAAGTACAATCATTTTGGGAGAGCCAGAAGATAAGACCACTGCATTTAAGTAGCTTTAATTTGCTTGCTTTCTTTCACTCTATGAATTTCCTAGCACAAGACTAGACAAGTATAGTGCTTGCAATTTTTTTCAGACATTTCATACAATCTATTTCATCATACTCTTAGAATCCAAATAAAATCTTTATTAGGGCTGCCTGCTCATAAATACTTGCACAGGAAAGAAAATTTGAAAGGAAAAAAAGTTATCCCCTAGAAGGCTTTGGGCTAAAAGCACTAGAAAAATCAAGGAAACTAGAACCATAGAATCTTCTATCACCTGCTCTTCTAAAGGCCGCTGAAGAAGAAACTGAGACACCCAAGACAGAGTTTGAAATCCTGGACCAAATGAAACAGTCATGTCTCAAGGGTAAACAAGTGAGGCTGTATATCACATACTGGCTTAGACTGAAGCAACATTATTTTAAATTCTCTAGCAATAACATCAAAGAATGTAATAACTTTAATCAAGACAATGGTATTTTCTGCAGATAGCAGAAAGCAAGTGATACAGCAGCCAGCACTTGTCAAACTGGGATACTATAGTGAAATGCACCCTTTTAGCTACTGAGATACTTAAAAGTAATCAGTAATTATCTCTGTACTAAGTAGACATTTCTCAAAAGCAACATTTGAGATTGGTGATTCACATAATTTGGTAATCTCCCCTTTTGCTTTCTGCCATGGTTTTGCCCCAAACAGCATCATTCCCAACTTCTCACTAGTGCCTGTATTATAGTGATGCAATACATAGAATGTATTACTTATTGAAAAGGTTACACAGGCAATAATCAGAACATCCTCTAATCAGCATTCAGAGTGGAATCCCAAACAAGGGCAGTATTTGGACTGGGAGATAACAAAAAAGGAACAAACTAATTTTGGATTTTACACTTAACACCTCAGTTTAACACATTCCCTGCAAGTGAGATAGCTCTTCATCATGCTTTTGCCTGGGTTCTAAAGTATTTACTACTTAAAGATACCCAAACAGGTATAGTAACATTGGTGTCCAGTTGTACCTCCAAGAACCTTGCAAGCTTACAAATATTTACGCCTACCTGAGTTTTGTGGGGGTTTTTTTGTTATTTGGACAGGGTGAGGGGGTGTTCATTTTTAATTGAGGTATGAGCAATACTAAGACAAATGCTCAGGAGTACTTACAATCTTTGGATGCTTGCTTGTTAATTAGTAAATATTTAATCAGAATGCATGCATTAAGTTCTATTGAATCTAAAAAAACCCGTTTATTCATGCTTTCTAACTGTATTTTTTCTCATTTCAAATTAGGTTAACAAGCTATTGCAGCTGAAAAAGACATTATCTATCTACTGGTTTACATACAGATCCAGTCTGTACAGTATTTTTGGTATCTGCTAGAATATACTATTTCATGCCACTTTCCTGTTTTCCACAGTGCTTCTGATCATGAAATGAGGATTGCAGGAACAAAGCATGTATGAAGTGTACACACAGAAATTAAAGGCAGTATGCACACAAAACTTAAAAATTACACTTCAATATTTTGTAGAAATAACATTTATCCTAATTACTTCAAAGTTTTACATTCTAACAAAAATAATGGGTGCCTCATTCATTTTATCAATTCACAGATCTTCAGCCCTCCAAGTTCATCGTTTTAATATGGTGTTGCTAAATCAACATGGAATTTGAGAGATGCCATTATTTTGCTTTTAATAAATAGCAGAATTCCAAAACAATCAGCAATTATTTCAATTTGCTTTCAGTATTTTACTTTTAATCACAGACAGCTTTACCTCTAAGGTCCTTAATAGTGAATTACCTACACTGGTAGTCATACTGAACAAAAAAATCCATGAGATTCAAGATAAAGTCTTATGGTTGTCGTAGATTTAAATATCTCAGTTATGCAACAGAATGACATAATTCAAAGATATTTCTAACTTGCTGTAAGAGGAATTCTGTGATAGAACTGCCTGACAAAATAATGCAATGCAAACGTGTAAAAAAAAAAAAAAAAGAAAATGAACTGGACAAACTAGTAAAACCTTCAGTAAACATTTTTAAAGTTAAGTATACACTTAGTATTTATGTATTTCCACTACTGAAATGACAAAGATTTTCTGAAAGAAAATCACAGAACCCAAAATTACATTCCAAATTCTACAGACAAAAATTTATTGATTTTCTCTATATTTTTGTCTGAAGTTTGAAATGGGTGGTCCTTTTCAGAAGGAAAAACTTAAGGCACACTTAAAACTGCATTTCACTGCATTGCGGAATGAGATGTAATTACCTCAGAAAAAGCATAAATCCAAAGTATTTTTTCCCTTGATCAACTGAAGTGGCAGTGACAGAGCTTTCTTTGACTAGATGAAGGTGAATGGATTTTTAGAAAGGACTTTATACACTGTGATTATTTCTACTTATTTCCTGGTGTTACCAAGAAAAAGCTACATTACTTACAATATGATCTCTATTTAGTGTGGAAGTGACATTCAGATCCAAAGTCCCCGCAACCATGGCTTAGGTGAATCCTGCCAACCTACATCTGAGTTAACAATTCTGTATCCATTTAACACTCTTCACCCATTCACCTAGTAAGGATTTCTTGCACTGGCTTGCACACAATTATAATGTTCTAGTGTTCGAATCAATATGGCTGTGAAGTTACCTGTGAAGTGTTTGAGAAACACATCAAGCCTTAAAGAATCTCCTTTCCGCATTTCAACAGAAACCTTGACACACGTTAATGTGAACACATATCCATTATGACACACATACGCATAGAGAAAAATCATTCAAGAGGAATTTTGCGGCATTAAAACATTAAGTCAGGGAGAAAAAAATCTTCAACTAGCCTATTTACAAGTTAAAATGCTCTCTGACCATGTTACTTTTTTGCAAAGCACAAAAACAGTCCCTTGCCTGAGGACTTTAGTATGATTTCATTAGATAAGAAAATTTAAAATTAGCATTAGTGACTTAACTTTAAAAGAAAAATGACAGAGTACAGAATAAGATTAGTAAACCAGTGACACAACTAATATCACTGTTACCATGCAAGTGCTGAAATGTGCATTTTAAACTCTTGGAGAGAGAAAACACATTCATCTGCAACTGTACAATATATATTAACAACCTCTTGATTTTTAAGAGTGCTTAGACTGCTAGAACTGCCCCTCTCTCATCTTTGGTAGCAGAGCATCTAAAGGATATTAAGAGTAGAATATGCCATGAGACAACCCTTTTTCATCAAGTTTGTGCAAGACAGGAATGAAAGAATAACAGCAAATACAATTTTACAGCTTATCAACTCCAACAAAAGCCCTATTAACAGACTCTCATCACTAACAAGAATCACTTTTCAGATCCTATATGGAAGTTATTACTCAGAGAGATGTCATGAATTTTGGTTTTAGTAGCTCTACTTGACTTTTCTTGACTATGAAATATCATGTACATATACTAATTGAATTATGTTTATGGTGCACCCAAAGAACTTGTACCAAATAAGTAAAGTGAACATCTTTATGACAACCCTTCAAGGAAAAACATAAGACTAGCAACAATTAAGGAGATGCTTTTGCCATTCTTGTTCAAATAAGCAGCTTCAAATTAAAAAAGAACATCCTGCCTTAATGCCTTTTAAAACAATCTCTCATCTATACCAGTAAATGGCTTCACACTGCATGCCTACTTGTGGAAGCTCAATACTTGAAAGGAAAATGTGACTACTGCAAAATTCAAAAGAATCAGCAGTAGATGTCACAACAGGGGAAGAAAGATCCTTTAATTACCTGAATCAACAATAACAAAAAAGGGAAAGAAATATTCTTTAATAACATGAATTAATAACAAAAATTTGTCCCAGTTACTCTTGATGACTCCTGATATTCTGAATAGGCTTCAAAATTATAAAGGTGGAGTATGACTTTTTACAGGAGCATGTAGTGATAGAAGTAGTGGCAATGGCTTTAAACTGATGTGCAGCAGACTTAGATTAGATAGAAATTCTTTACTGTGAGGGTGATGAGGCACTGGAACAGGTTGCCCAGAGAAGTTATGGACGCCTCATCCCTGGAAGTGCTCAAAGCCTGCTTGGATGTGGTTCTGAACAACTCGGTCTAGTGGAAGGTGTCCCTGCCCATGGCATGGGAGTTGGAACTGATCTTTAAGGTCCCTTTCAACCCAAACCACTCGATGATTCTGACTGTTCAGCCCCCATTATCAAGCAACAAAAAAGTCACCCTTATATTATTTTTAAAGACATTACTGAAGAGACAGAGAATGAAATTTAGGATCCATTTCTATCCGTTTCAAAGCAAATTACCCAGAGATGCGAGTTAGGGGAAAAAGTCAAGCGTACTTTCAGTTTGACCAGTAGAAAATACCTTTGCACATGGTCAAAACTGCTCAAACTGTATATTCAGAGACTTCTGCAATCAATTGGCTTATCTTATAAATACCTTCTATACATAAGCTTATTTTATAGTTTTCCAACTCTACTTAAGCAATGCCTGTGCATGCCACACTACAGGCTTGATTACAGTACTCCCATCTTGACTTACTCAGGCTAAAAGTTCCTTAACTTCAAAAAGTCATTTAAATCACTGAAGTGGCTCTAAGTATGTTATAGAGCTCTACTGAAGCAAAGGAATCTAACAGAATATATTCCCCTAAGTCTGTAATAAAAGGAAGTACCACATATAAAAAGAAAGCGTACCAGTATTTCACAGAAAAAGGCTTCAGCAAAGAAATCATGTCCTTAAAGCAAACGAAGGCTACATTTCATCTTTATGGATGTAGTGTTCTACTCAAGTGCACTACAGTGGAAGAACCACAGCCTGTTTAAAAGGTAAATACATCAAACAACTTACTGATGCATAAGGCTTTCAAGTAAATGTATGTGCCTAAATACGTTGTGTTGCCTGCAAAGCTACCTGAAATATTTTTCAATTTTTCTGTTACTTATGTGAATCGTACATCACCTTCTTCAGTTGCTAGAACCCACAACCTTTCATCGCTACAGCAAGCTTTAAACAGGCATAAGCCAGAATTGCTACCCCAATGCCTAGCCCCATCTTCTTTCTGTCCTAATCTCACTCTTTCCTTTGCAAAAACAAAAATTAAAAGTCACTCCCATGAATCACATCAAAGAATTGGTCTGGGTGTCAGGACAGTTCCTTTCAGTGCACATGTTGGCTTATGATGGTGTAATCTACAGTAAAAAAGGAAAGTCTTCACTCCAGCTCTGAAACATTTAAAACTTCCTACTGTCAAGATAAAGAAACCAGATTGTTTTGCTAATATAAAGTCCCTTCAAGTTTCTAAATATGGGTGGTTTTGGTAATACATGTCTGCATGCTACATTAATTAAATAAGAAATAGAACAGTTCTAGCTGTTAACATGATGCAACTGAAGACTGTACAACAAACTTTTATTCTACAAAAACACAGGGTTTAGAAATTGATGGTATAACACATATGTACAGTAGCCAATTCATTCATGTTTGAAAGATACTAACAAAAATAACAGATTCATTAAATACATTGTTCTATACCACTACCAACCAAATTGTTTAAACAACTCTCACCTGGTAATTTACCTAAATCTTCATAGTATGAACAACTTGGCACACTGCCAGTCCCAGTTTAGAAGAACAACAGATTAACTTCTGGTTTTCAGGAGGTTTTAAACAAAATGTTTAAAAAGTAAAGCTACTGCCAATATGTGTTTGATTTTAAGTATTTATTTCTCTGGTCTGTGACTGAAGCCCTTTCAAACTGAACATATTAAAATGAAATAAAACCCCTTAAGTTCATAAAATATCCTTAGAGCTATTCTGTGCTTTTGGACTTTCACACAATCAAATCTGCCTGACCAGAACACTACGAGTAGGTGGCACAGCAGCATCGGTCAAGTTCTTTGAGACAGAGACTGCCCATGACAATACATTTACCTTAAACATTGTTCATCTCAACTCCCAAGACACGTTCTGGTAATAAACACATCAGCAAGATCCATTGCAAAGCAGTAGTTATTTAATGCATACCTAATGACTACTACTTGCACAATAGATAATAATTCATTCAAGTCCACTCCTTCCAAGGGCTACCTTCATTAAGCTGTCTGTTTACTATTCAGAATAAAAGTCCCTGGAACTGAAAAACTGAACCATGACACAGCATTAAAAAATACCCCACGTTCCAGAGGAAGAGGACAACACACACGCGTAACTTGCTTCTAGGTTCAAAGGAATGCTAATGCTTTACACTCATGATGTTTTCATACTTTCACCCCTTTGAGGGAAGCAGAAGGGGAAATAAAACTTGCATGTTAATGCTTTAATGTTAAAGATCAAAATTCTAATCTGAGCAAAAAAGCTCGTTTCTTTTACGAAAGGGGCATTAATGTAACAGAATCTACCCTTATTATCTTATTATGCAAGAGAAAAACAACTTTCTTAAAACTGAGTGAAAGGATGCTTTCAGACACAGAATTTTAACAAAACTTATTTTGAAAGAAGTTGGTGAAATGCACTTGAATGGAACAAATTGAAAATATGACATCATCCTACAGCTTAATCTTTCACCACCAACTGAAAGGATACACAAGCAGCAAAGTAGGTGAAACAGGAGAGAATAGTGCTACTAATTTACCTAAGCAGCCAATTCATCTCAACAATTTAAAAAGAGGTTCAACTTCAATGTTATTCCATCAAAACACAACCCAACTCTTATTTCTGTTAAAAACATGTAGAGTTTTTAGACCAACAACAGCTTTTTACTTTTCATGCAACATTTCTGAACTTTGAGTCATTAAAATCAATTAACCACAAAGTACTCAAACACTAACACTATCTATCCAGAACGCCAAATATATTACAAAATAAGAAAATGCAAATATTCGCTTAAGTTTTGGCTCCATGCATATCTGCATTTTAAAAAGTAAGCTAGAATCCTACTGCATATTCTTAACAGTATGTATGTTCCACCTTCTAGAAGTAGTAAGAACATTGTAACAATGAGCATGAGCAGATAAATACAAGCTTGACAGTACTGCAGTGAAATAAGTTTTATCTTACTACCTAAAGAAGGTGAAAGGCAAATTTTCACAACCTAGTTTCATTTCAATTTTATTGAATTGCCTACAACATTCTGTGAGTGCCTGCACATACACAGGCACGCACAGAAAAAGTGGTATCTACAAACAGTTTACACAGATATTTACATACATGTTATTTACATAAACTAATAGGACTGCATGATCTTTGATGTAAAAACCATATGCTTCTTGAACATATAACTGTTGCATTGGTTTTACAAAAGTAATATAAACCTTTTGCAACAACTGGCTAAGCACATATCACAGCTGATTCCAAGTTTTTAGAGCTTGCAGGTTTTTTAAAAAAATACAATACCTAAAACACTGTTATCAAACAAATATGCTTTATTGGCATCTAAAAACAAAATGCACCCAACATTAAAATGTACTTTTTCATTTTTTAAACCCACTGCAGTACGAGGAACAAATCACAAACACTTACTTTAGAGAAAACAGAGACTATAGTGTAGATTTTACAAAATCACTTTTAATCTCTGTGTTATGCTCCTTAAGTAACATGGGCCATTTTTTTTTTCTGCCGAATTGTAGGAACATAAAATATCACAGCTTTACCTATACTTTAAAATTCTGCAGCAGCCTAAAAACACGGACAAGATACACCAGCACCTGTTTTCAAGTATAACAATTTCGATAGCCAAACTAAGGGTAGTATCTAAAAACTCCATTTTCTTCCATAGGAAGTCTTTGTTTGACAAGCTGTTAATTTATCATTGTGAAATTAAAAGCAACTGGGGGCAAGTTTATGCTTTACCAAAGAAATAAAATAAAATTTAAAAAACAAAACAAAACAAAAAAACCCAAAAACACAAAAGCAAAAAACGTTTACCTACCATGTTCAAATTAAGAACAGTGTTCTATACAAGTCAGTTGTACAGTTATTTAAGTGAAAGATGAACATGAACATCAGATTAACTTAATTCTGGCAGACAAAAGTGAACTGCTACGGTCCAGTCAGCCATTTATCTATTACAGAGAGATGACAACTTTACAAAAGGTATCTTTTACCTACTGAGTGATGATTATGTCCCCTCAGTTTCTGTGCTTTCTACCACTGGTTCACTCTCTATATCAGCTTCTGTGTCACTCTTCTCTTTGTTTATCTCGACGGAAGATGTCAGTTTTTCATAAAGTTCTGGATCATCCTGCACCTGTGCAGTTGGTGGCTGACTTTCTGTCTCTGTATTTTCACCATTTACCTGGGGCATATTATCAGCTTTGCGTTGAGAAGTGGCCCCATCAAAATATTCAAAAACCCGTGGATGTGAAGGCGGGATCCAGTTGTTTGACATTCTGTCTCTTCCAAACCTGTTCCCATTAATTTCTCTGCAAAAATTAAAATCTCTGTCATCCCTATCCCTCTGTCTTTCCCAGGGTCTTCTGCGATCATCAAAATCTCTGTGAGCATCTTGTTCAAATCCTCTATTCCAACTGGGACCACTTCTACTATCAAACCTATAGTTTACATGTCGAAACCTCTCTCTGTCTTCATGGAAGCCTTTAGGGCCCCCATAAATAGGGAAGGCATGGTGCTCTCTTTCATCATAATCTCCTCTCTGTCCCCAGTGCTTGTCTGAATTGAAACCAAAATGCTCTCTTCGGCCAAGGTTATCTATACCTGGTCTTCCAAAATTTTCTCTCATGTCTATATGTGGTCTTGCAAAGTGCTCTCTTCCATCTACTGGAGGCCTTCCTATACCCTCTCTTGGATCAACTGGTGGTCGTCCAACAGAATCTCTGACATCCACCGGAGATGGTCTGTTAAGATTATCTCGGTTTTCCACCGGAGGGAAGCGATAATCTCTGTCTCCCTCCTGTTGAATGTTATCACCTCCAAGTGGTAGTCTTTTCTCTGGATTAGAAGAAATATTATCGATATTTTGTCTTCCTGGTGTTCCAAAAGGTCTTTCTGTTTGATTAAAAATATCTCCTGGAGGAAAAGGACCTCGAGGTGGTGGTGGGTGAAGAGATGGATCAAGGATTGCGGGAGGAGGAATACTACGCTGTGGTGGCATTCCTGGCTGCATTAATGGAAACCTTGGTCCAGGTGAATGGGGCATTAGGCCTGGACGGATATCTATAAGAGGCATTCCTGGCATTCTTTGATTACTGATACTTAAATGAGGCATGTTTGGAACTGCAGCTGGATGCTGCATTGCCAGAAGTCCAGAATTACTTGAAATATTTGGTGGTGGCACTCCCATAAGTCCAGAACTAGTTGAAACATTGGGTGGTGGCATTATGAGAAGCCCAGAATTGCTTGAAACACTCGGTGGCTGTACTCCTGCCAGAACTCCTGAGCTGCTGGACACACTGGGTGGCTGCATTCCTGTCAGAAGGCCAGGGCTGCTTGAGACTCCAGCTAGAAGCCCTGAGCTACTTGAGACATTTGGTGGGGGCACTCCAGCCATAAGTCCAGAGCTACTTGAGGCATTAGTTGGCTGAATCCCGCCAGCAAGAGAAGAGCTACTGGAAACAGCAGGTAGCTGCATTCCTCCTGCAAGACCAGAATTGCTGGAAACAGTTGGTGGTTGTACTCCTCCCCCAAGTCCAGAGCTGCTTGAAACACTGGGCGGCTGTACTCCTGCTGCAAGTCCAGAGCTACTTGAGACAGTGGGTGGTGGTCCTTCTCCAGTAAGCCCAGAATTGCTTGAGACACTGGGTGGCTGCACTCCTCCAACAAGTCCAGAGCTACTTGAGACATCACTTTGCACTAAAATGCAGCAACAAGAAGAACAGTTAACAGAAAATACCAGTGTAACACACAGCATTCAAAACAAAATGCAGTTTAATCCACGTTCAGGATACTGATGACAAGGCCTGTTCTAGTTTCTATAATGAATATATACTATTTCAATCACATTGGTGATACATAGACATTATGCCACAGAAATGAATGTCTCTATATACTAAAGGCTGTACAGAAGCTTAAAATTGACAAACCCTAGCCATCACCCAATTTATGCAACGAAACTATTAAAATCTTTGATGAAATTCTATAGATGTTATACAATCCTACCCTCTCCTGCTCCTTTCCATTGCTACTTGTGCAATAAAAATGCACTTTTAAGAAGTTTTCTCATGGGTTCCCAGACTCAGCTTTACTTCTCGAGACTGTGAGAAAAACACATTTGAGCATAAGCTGCTAGAAGTCAATGATCAGATGATGACAAAGATGGTCCTCATCACTTCCCCAAATTAAATTCAGAATGATACCCTACCCAGGCCAAAACTTCCTATTCTGTAGTTATTAGTGCAATGGATTATGATTTGCAAAAATCTCTCAGGGTGTGATGCTTCCTATACACGATCATATCAGACAATTTCTTACCAGATCTACTGTTTTCACTGGAAGAAATCTGAAGGTCTGTAAGATGTGATCCTTTGTCATCTGATTCTGGTTTGTTGATTGGCAGGGGATTGAAAACACTTCCAGCAGATAATGTTGGAGTAGCTAGATTGCTAGTAACTGTGCCAACTGGTAGAACGAGGCTAGTAAAAGGAACATCCTTCATCGTCTCTTGTGCAATTGGTAATGGAGGCTGTACTAAAGCTGTAAAGAAATAAAAGAAGTGTATCGCAGTAATCATATACTGAAGCCTTCAAATTTAGTTTGGTGCAAGTCAGGCTGATAAATCAAAAGAAGTGAAATTAATTACCCTAACAGGTACATTTTTTCATAATTAATTTCTTATCCTCAATCAGCAATGTAATATTTAGGGTTTTTTTCTAGAGATCAGGAGCTGCAGGCAAACCTAAGCAATCAGTACTCTAACATATTTTTCAATGTTAAATGAATACAGTTAGAATGCTAAACTAAAATAAGTTATTATATATTATTCAGTGACTAAGACCAAATAACTCCAGTAACAGCTACATGTGTTAAAGAGGCATAAATTTTGAACTATGCATACAAATAATTACCAATTTGCCCTAACTTTTTTCAGTAACTCCACATTACGTATAATTTTTCAGTCTACTTTATAAGCTCTGTAAGTCTTTTTCTCAATGCCTGCTTAAACCAGCTAAACAACAACTTCTGTGTTGCTGTTTTCCATTACGCGGGATTAACTTGCTTTTGATTAAATAACAAGGAGTATACAAACAAATTAAACTTTTCATCACACACAAACAATTGTTAGAGGAATCAAACTTACGTGTTGGAACAACTGGTGGGACAACAGGTGGTGGGACAACAGGTGGCGGGACAACAGGTGGAACTGGGGGAGGCATATAACCTACATGGAGAAAAATGACAAATAATTACATGAAAAGCAAATAAACTTTTGCAGTAAAAGATCGCCTACATTATTTATCCCAAAAAGCTGCACCACCAAACATTAGCAAACAACAAATTAATAGGAAGAGGCAACAGTGTTATTGTTTTCAAAAACAACCTCATCTTCACTAGAGATGATTGGAGGCGCATCTTTAAGGGATTTCTGCCAATAGCATCCAAAGAAGAAAGTCAAGAGTTTCAAACTTTTTAAAAGCAAGGAGATTGATTTTAAGTATTTTTAGATTTTAATTTTTAGCAAAGGTAAAAAGCTGTGATTCCTATTCTCATTGTATTCCTATTTACATAAGTAAAAATAATACCAAGTTAGATACAAGTAATTTTAACCTAGTATGAAATTTAAGACCCAAAGGTCAACTTGCTCAGACAGTAACCAGTTAGCTGACAGAAAACTGATGTACACAGCTGTACACGAACTGCCTATGCTCAATACACACTGCATTTTGTTTTTACTGACTTACCTGGAGGCGGCTGTGAAGGGTTGAAACTTGCTCTCAGGAAGGGTGGAGGCGGAATTGGGCTATAACCAGGAGGAGGGACAGACATTGTGACAGGAAACGCAGGTGGAACCAAGCCAACAGCAGGCACAGCTGGAGCTACTGGAATCTTTTTTTATGGAAAGAAGAACAAGCAGCTTCAATACTTAACAGTATTCAAGGACATTAAAAAGGATAAACTGATTTAACTGCAATTCACATTAAGCACTAAATGTACCAAAGGCTTTGTATCTATTTTGAACACTCTGAAGAATTAAATTGCATTCTGAAATGGTACACTACAGGCAAACAAGGACACTGGAACAATCCTATGTTATCTTTACTTTATTCTCAGATAGCCAAAAATACAGTTTAACACTTTATTTTTTCAAGAGTAAAAATTTACCAATCACAGAGGGGTGAATGCAGAAATGCAGAGAGAAAAGGAAGAAAAATGTAGATAGTGTAGCAATTTGAGAGCACTTTGAAAACAGTGACTCTAGTCTCACTAGAAAAACTTATGTATTTAAGAACAGTACTGGAAAATTAATTTTAGTGTGTGTAATTATAACACTAATAATCATGATGAAATCCTGAAAGTTACTTAATATTTCTCAAACTTCTGTTTGACCTATGCATTTTGTCACAGTGCATCGTATTTACAACAATGTAATTAGAAGCAATAAATGCAATATATACATGTATATTTAAATATATACCGATCACAGCATACATTAGGAGACAGTTGAAAAAAGACTGAAGACAGTTTTCATGAGGAGGAAAAAGCTCAAAATTCAATTCAAGTAAATACAATTACATTAATACAATTTTATGTCAGTTCAAGAACTGGAAATGTCTATATACATTTGGAAAGATAAAACACTAATAATATAAATACAAAAACTTTTGTATTAAGCAACTGCACGAAACTAAAGATTATGCTCAATCATGGCAAACGATTCTATTCTAAAATATTTCAGAGATGAATACTAATGGATGCAGGACTTAAATCAAAAATATTTTATCACTTAAACTCAGCAATAAAGTTTACCTGTATTGAATAAAAAGTCTGCCCACCAGTTCTGTGGGGCTTTTGCAAACTCAGACGATACCAACCTGCAGCATAGTGACTGGTTGTGTGTAAGCTTCTGTCTGTGTTGTAATAACGGTACTCTTATCAACTGCAGCACTCTGCGTCGTTTGAGTATTTTCTTTAGCAGCTTCTGAGCTTCTGGCTGTTTCCCACTCTTTAAAAATGATGTATTTTATTATAGAAAGATAATTAATGTCTTATTTTTGTTTAAATATTAAAAAGTCTTCTTCCTTCTTAAACAATAAATTTGAATCTAATATCTACATAGATCTATTACAAATAGCCCTCAAACTTATTATGAAAAGAACCGAGTGCAATTATTTATTATTACGTATTTAAAGAACATAAAATATCTTTATCTACCTGCAATGCTGTTTAATTATGCCTGTATACAAACTAATTTTTCAAAACTTGCCAAGTTTTTTCGCCAATCAGTCTGTTAACAATTAGCAATATAGAGTACGTTCCTGTTTTCTAAAAACTGCTGTAGCCAATATATGTGTTATCACCTGGCAACTATACAATGAGAAAGTAATCCTCATGTTAAACAAACCTCATCACAACCTCCCTTTCTTCCATCTGCCATTTCTTCAAAAAGTTTTGTACTTTAAGTGTAACATAGTGCATGTATTTCAGTAATGCTACATGTTTTAATTTTTGTCATTTATACTCAATTTTCACTCAAATCAAGACTGTATTTTGACCTGAAAAATCACTGTCACTACTGTAAAAGTCTTAATCTACTGTTTATTTCAGTATAGTCCAGTCATTTCGTGCTAGATCTGTTTCAAGAAAATACAGTACAAGTAAATCTTTCATAAATCTAACAAACTGTTCAACCGGGTTTCAGAACAAGGTCTAACTTATTGTTTTAGTTCACAAAACAAACACTACTCGTTTTCCTGTCTCTCTGACTTAATGGAAAAAATACCATGAGGTTCTGCTAAATTGTGCCTATCCGGACAAGTTCTAATTTCAACTTTAGGACTTTCCTAATCACAAGCAGATAATGATTTCAACACAAATTAATATTTCACACACCAGTGCACAAAAAGTTTATAACTCTTAAAATATGCCAACCTTTATTAACTGGCCTAAACTAATTACCCTCTGTCACCAATTCCTCATTGTCATGACAATCAACAAGTTACTAATCTAAAAATACAATCTAGATTTCATTATTACAGTGCCATTTATATTATAAACAAAGAGCTAGAAAAATCTACGTAAATTAAAAAAGAGTATGTATTTCCTAAACAATAAATTTTTTAAGAATTTACAACTACCAAAACAAACACATTGTCTTACTATCAGAATTGTTAATGCCTCTACCTGTATTTACTGTTTCCTGGTCAATCATGCCACCTTCAGCAAAGCCCTCCAAATCATCCAATTTCACTTTCTCCCACGGAATATAGGAAACTCCCAGATCCACATCCCAGAATTGCTTGTATTCTGTTTTCACACCTTTATTCAAAGCCCAAGCAATCTGAAAATGAAACCCGTCAGACAATCTGGTTAAATGATATAACCTGGGAACAGAACATTTCAGATTATTTCCTTCAAGTGTCCGTCACTGCACATCAGTCCTCAGTGTCTATTTATTAAAGTTTTAACAATGTTTGGATTTTAAATGAACCTGCTGGAAGTTTACTTGGCCTCTGCAACAGGTATGTGTAAGATTAATTACATCAGAAAGCTTAATTTGTTCTACATTAATCCTAACATATATATATATAGGGAAATTAAAAATACAGTATTTCAAGGACCTGCCCTAAAGCATCAAGAAGGTAGGAAAAAACCCCATAACATTTAATAAAATACTTAACTCTAAGAATACTACAAAACTTAATATTAAGTGACCCACGTAGCCAGGTACAGGACTTAGGCTGTACGCACATAAATTATTGTCCAAGTGTTTCCTAAATATCAAGTCATAATGGCATTTTCCTATCTTTCACATTGCCTGTTAAAAGCTGCATTTTACACAGAGAGAAAGCAATTTGCACCTTACTGCTTCATTCTTCTTCTCCACATTGTACATTTGAATGAACAGCTGCTAAAAGACAAATCATCATAATAAATTGTACTGTATTTGAAACGGACAGCATCCTTAGATTAAAATCACCTTACCTTAATAATTTTAGATCCAATTTTGTAAGACCCAGAACTAAGTTTCTGAAGAGCACGATATGCGTCTTGTCTATGTACCATACAGACATAAGCACATCCTCTCGGGGGAATCATCTATGGAAAAACAGTAGTGGTCTTAAAAAGTAGGAAAATCAGTACTTCAGATTATGTAACTACACTAATTGAATACTAATACTATAGAAGGAAAGGCTTAAACTGTAAACAATTGTTACCGTAATCGGCCATATTAACAAGTTTGGACATTAAGAAAACTTAAGAGGGATACTGGCAGGCTACATCAGTTACAACATTTTCAAGAAGCAGCAGCAGGCTGAAGAATTGTAAGTGACACGAAAGATTTGAACAACACAGAACGGACAAAAACTGGGAGCTACATTACGACAACTTCAGAAAAGCAGAGGTTGCTACCTCTTCTTAAGCTCCAAATTCTCTGTGAGCTGAGCATTAACCTTTCACAGAGGAGCAAAGTACTGATCAAAAGTATATTGCATTTTTAAAAGGTAGAGTCCTCATTCCCAAAGGTGTTTTTTTTCTAATATTCTATTGTATGTATGTATGCATAGCATGTTTTATTTATTGTATGACACGGCATGCAATTTTTGCAAGCTTACATATTACATATGACAATTGCTTATATCAGTTTTATTCAAAAATCTTGGTGTGCTTTTATACTGTTTAAATGCACACAGTAACATAACAAACATATATAAGACGACAGATTGTTAACATATTTTATAAGAACTGCATTTAGATATACATTGTTATTCTAGGTACTTCAGCTTCGTGGAATGCGTAGGATGAACTATCTACAACATAGTTTGCCTTTGAAATATAACAGGCATTGGGACATTTATGGTTGTTACATTACTTTCCTTAATTGATAGTCCCTGCAAATCAAAATGAGGTTTAAATGTCTGGCTATGGGGTTGGTTTTTTTATTTCTGAAATTTTTAAAAGATTCTATAAAGCCACAAAAAGTATTCCTTATTAACTACATATCTGAATATATTAACATGACAGGAAAACAGTAAAAGTATTATCTGAAATGAATGAAATTGCACAGGAAGCATTTTAAAACTGCTGAAGCAAGAGGAAAATCCAGATTTCTCTCATGTAGATATGCTATTTTAGGAGAAAAATACTTTCTCTTGAAGCTGAATTATAAGCAACTGAGGTAATTTTCTAAACACCTAACTCTAGATTACTCTAAATAATGAGAATTGTATCTTCCAATTACAAGCATCTTTTTAACTGTCACGTTTTAGAATAAACTTTTGTTTAAAGTACAATTTCTTTTCTTCTAAATGTTTTAACTAAAAGGATTCTACTTAAGGAATCCTCTGTTTAGAAGGTAACCAAGAACAATGTGGATACACATCAGTAGGTGTCCTTAGGCCAAGTAAAAATGATACCTGCTCCACGACAAATCACTAAACCAGAACAACCATAACTTTTTGGTTAAAATCTGGTGTAAAAACTGCATAAATTGCTAGAGCTTAGGAAGAAACTTTTTACCATTAAGTGTACTGCCTTCCAAATGGAGTAGATCAAAACCAGGTGGCAAATACCATGGCCACAGTTTTTAAAGTGTGATAAAAAGTCTCCTAAACAGAAGTTTAAGCAGCTATAAGGAATTCAGAGGCATAAGCATGTTTAAGTTTTCAGTCTATAATTCCTGAAAAAGCATAGCAACATGCTTACTTACATTAATTGACTCTATTTGTCCAAATTCTTCAAACAAGTTTGTTAAATCTTGCTGTGTAGCCTTCTTGTCTACTTGACCTACCCAAAGAGTAGTACTGCAAACTGTCAAGAGACACATTCACATAAATCAAAATACTGAACGTTAGCTTATGAAATATTCTATAGCATGAATGTAAAAGGTTTTAAAATTACACAGAAATCACTAATAAAAACCCAAGATTAGTAAATCTATTACTTACTGTATAGAGATCAAGTACATTAAGAAAAACGTTAAAGGGTTAAACAACACCAAACATATGCACTACAAGTGTTCATTCTTGTTTCATTTTCTTTTAAACAAAATAGTTGTTTTAATAGAAATAAAACCATAAAATTCTGTAGACTATCAGCTAAGGTAAACTGAATTATAAATTACCTCTGGAAAAAAACCAGAACATTTCCCTTCTACTTTCCATTAAAAAACCCATGCCTTTAGGATTAAAGTCAGTTTTAACAAAGTAAGACTAAGTTCTAACTGGCTAAAAGTGTATTACAGATGGAACTTAATACTGCAGTATTATACACTGTATTTTCACCTGAAAGAAACACCAACAATACTATTCATTTACCATGGGGACCAAGCCAGAAAAATAAACTTATCTGAGGCCCATCAGGCTGAAGACATCCATGATACTTCTGATTCTTGTCAATTCCACCACAAGCCCAGATCCCTGCAACTGCCTTCCAAATGTCCACCCATCCTCCTCGCCAAACATAAACGCTCACTGACATGAGCTAAGACTTCCTTCTCCCATATGTACATGGCTCCAATTCCTCTGTCTCCCAAACATTGCCCAATCTATGCATGCAACTTGGATTTCTTGGCCTGCCCTATCCTTAACCAAGGAAACATTCTTTCTTTGTCATTATCTTGATACATCAAATCTCTTTCCTGTACCAATCCTGTTGCACCAAACTGGAAACCAGAGTTGTACATTCCTCTGTCAATTGACATTTTCGTTTGACATCAGTACTCTGCAATGCTGAGAATGACCAGTTGTAAGATTTCTTTTGGACAAAACTTGTTCCTTACATGCTTGTAGATATCCCTTTTGTACCTCATGGTGTTAAGCTCTACGAAACAATTCTTCAGATCTCAGCAAGTAATAATAGTGGCTGTCACTGAACAAATATCATGAAGCAGAACACTTCTCAGGTGAATTACTTATTTAATCACTTACCTCCCCTCTAAGTTTCCACATTTCACTTAGCCTTCTTAATATCTCCTTTACACTTCACAGGACCTCAAGTGCTGCTGCTGTTCATTAGGTTACTTAACATCTCTGTCTCTCAGCTCCCAACTATTCTGATTATAGCTCCCTGCCTTGTGGACTACTGGGAGAAATCTACACCATAAAACCAATTTGTCTCTTTTCATGTGAAAAAACAGAGAAGAAGGGAAAAAAAGCATCTAAACTGTAGTACAGTTCCCAGTTTAAAGTCACCCTGGAACGATGTAAAATATTAACGTCAAGAGAACAGAACACTCTTTCCTTTAAAAAAATGAGTTGTGAGCTGCTTATCTAGTCAAATCAACAATAGTTCTAAGTTAGTTCTAGGACACAAGATAAACGCGAAACTACATCAGAAACAGTTTATAACCTATCTAAACTAAGTTAAATTCTCAAAATACATTCCCTTTGATTTAAGCAACTGTGTGGAGGAAGTTATTTTTCTCCTTACTATCTTCCTTTTCTAAGTATGTAAATTCTCTATAGAAATGACAGCAATGTGCAGCAGCACCCTGCAGAGGCTGAAATCCACTTGGTTTTTTGAATACTTTCTTAAGATACCACTATTATGGTCTGTCTTACACCAGCAAATTCCACCTGCTTTGGTGCTACATTCCTCTGAAAATCTATTTTAAAAACACTCTAATGGTTTTAAAACACGGGCCTCTAAGATCTCCATCAAAGCGTTCGAAGTGTGTACCATACGCTTTAATGATTTATCAGTCTAACAATTTTCAGATCAACTGCTGGATACCTTCAAATGTCCCATTAAAAACAGCATTAAAGAGAAAGAAGATTGTAACTTAGAGACAACCCTTGCTGCTCTCTGTTTAGAGGCAAAATCAGTGGTCCAACAATGTGAGTAAAAACATCAGTAGAACAGTATGATACTTGTTCTTGTCTAGAGATGACATGATGTACCTTTGTAAGTTGTAAGAAACATCAGAAATTAAACTTAAAAATAATTAGGCAAGATAAATCTTGTTCTGTCAATGAAAACTAAGCCTTTTTTCCATTTAATCCTACATTATTAAAACACTAAGTAGGTCCCACTTACCACTTAGTGTTTTTGACCGTATAGGAGGCAATCCCTTTTTCTGACGTTCTTTTTCCCTTTCCCTAGCCCTTCTTTCACTGGAGTATGATCGAGACGACTTTCTCTTCCTTTCTCTTGATCTTGACCGTGAACGCTTTCTGTGTTTCCGCTTACGAGAACCAGACCGTGATCTAGACCTTCGTTTCCTTGGTGACCTACAAAATACTTAATTTTAGTATGCTGTGTTAAAAAAAAAAATACTCTGACTTAATTGTCTTTTAACTACAAACTTTAAGCACTACACAGATATTTCCATTACATTCACTAAAACTTCAGGAAATAAACTTAATGCCATTTGGGTGAGGAATAGAATGTACATCTTCAAACAAAACACATTCAAAATGTTCTATATTTACACTACCTAATTCTCTGGCACAGAAGCCTGTCCAGCTGGCTAGTGTTATTTCTGTAACCTAAAGAGGTCTTAAAGAATTTCAGTTAAACCACAGATATGGCAAATTAACTGTCATACAGTCTGCATCTAACACACAAATATTTAATGGACACGTCTTTTCGTTGCCAAAACCCGCTTATGACAGTTTTGGAAAATACAGAATTGAGACTGACAATCACAAATTGCAACTTTTTTTCAGAAAACCTTCATTTACTTAATACAAGGTAATTACAGAACCTTGAACGAGATCTTGAACGAGTTCTTGATCTTGAACGAACAGCTGATTTCTTTTCTTCTTGTTCAAAAATCTCTTCTTCAGCAATATCCTGACCTTCATCTATATCCATGTCCTGAGGGTCAGACATAAAAGATGTTCAATAACACTTAATAAATATACTCACAATATATACGACTTGAAATCATGTTAGAATGTGTTTTCCTTTCAATTTCTGTAATAAAATTTGAAATAGCTTTACCTGTTGTTGAATATCCATTGAATCATCTACATTTGTTTCCACTTCTAAAAACTGCTGTTGACTACTCCCTTGTGATGGTGATGCAGAGTGCTCTGAACCAAAATTTCCTTCTTGATTCTCCTCAGGGCTTGCCTAAATAACAGTTAATAATATACCATAAAGCCCCTTATAATTACAAATGCTTACTGTCAAAATGTGACACTATACAAAAATAATATTCCCACTCCTCATTAATATGAAAGCTGAACTGGATAGCAATCCATTCCATTCCTTTTTTACGGTATCATCTTTAAACACAAAACACTGAAATAATTAGTATTCCTGATTATAAAAGGTTAGTATCTATTTGATGAATCAAAAAACCACAGTACACACAAGTACAAGTACACAAAGTACACAATTTACTGCTTAATTCAGCTGCTTAAAAACAAAAACTCACAGGACAAACTAGCCATATGTACAGCGACCCTGAAAGATACCCACTTGTCCACCATGCATATGCATTAATAAATGTTATTTTGATACTAACATAATAAAAATATTTGCTATACCAATTGAACTAGTTAAAATTTACACTAGTCTGAACTTTCTTACAGTGCATGATTTCAGACAAGCAATTTCTGAAAGATAAGGGAGGAAGTTATGTCATTTATGTCAACACGGCAATTTCAAGAGACCTAACAAAATAAGCAGTTCTGAAAAAACACCGAAATTAAAGAATGTGGAATACTAAAGGTGTTGATGATTTGCTAGAGAAAAAACTATAATGGCCTACGCATTGCCTGAAAGTACAAGTTTGAAATAAATACCTCTAAGATACAAGATATATTCAAGAACTAGAATAAATGAAATTAAAATATTAAGAAATTATATGAGAACAATTTTGATAAGTAATTTAAGATCTATAACCCATTACTGCAGGTAAACATTTCAGTAATCCTCATTATATTTTAACTTTTAATTAAACAAATCCTACATGTTCTATCTGCCCAGAGTATGACAGGAAGTTAGCAGAATGACTAGTAGTAACAATTTTATCTCCATATTTTTAAAACATATTGTAACAAGTTTGTAAAAAAATATTCTCCTATAATTCAGTTAATTTATTTGCCTTCTGACAGTATGTTTTGTCTCATTTTCCTTATATTTAATTATTCTTCAACAATCTGTTTCTTGATATCAAGGCCTACATTTCTTGTTGCTCCCTCTGTTTTTATCTTCTGTCTTCTCCTCCTCTCCCTCTGCTCATCAGATGCCCAATTTTGTTTTGTGCTTTATCTTTCCTTCTCTTTCCCTTTGATCTTTCTCAATGAAACTTACACATGGAATTAAAGAAAATATTACCCGTAACATGCTGCAGTCATTACAAAGTAGTTCCAGCTGAAGTTTGTATCTTTTAGCTGTTAACAAGGCGAAAATAAAACTTTCTCTCCATACTGACTAGACAAGAAGACTGGATCTGAAGGGAAAATCCCTCAGGTCTTGGAATAGAAAATCAAATAGTAAGGGGAGAGGCAAGTAAACATTCTACCCATAGATGTATTGTAAACTTTGATTTTGCTTCTTTTACAATAAGGTAGATGTTCAATATTTTTATATTCAAATTAGACTGTTACTTTTTGATACGACACATCAAAAGCTCCTCAAACAGATGCATTCTTCAATGCTTTATTCCTTTACAACATTTTTAGTGTTTAAAGAAGGAAATGGCTAGATATCCACCAACATCCAAAACTATTTAGTCTGTAGCTATGTTGTATATTCTTTTTCATTCACTACACTTAAATGAGAAATGAAAATAAAGCAGTAAAATAAATTGGAATTGATTAGATTGCTCAGGGAGGTAGTGGGGTCACTGTCCCTGGTGGAGTTTAAGAGGTATCTGGATCTGGGCTGGGTGATGTGGTTTAGTGGTTCAGGGGTTACAGCGGCAGGGCTGGTTGACGGCTGGACTTGAAGATCTTAAGGTCTCTTCCAATCCTGACTATTCAGTGGTTCTATGACTTCGCCTTTGCACACCTTAAACTAAAATCTCCAACAGATGCTTGTCAAGTTTGTGATCCCTTGTCTTTTCTTTCAACCTGAGATCCTTATCTTCCTGTGAAACCAGATCCAAATACTCCACACGAAGTCCACTTTATATCTGGCCAGTGTCAAGACAAAATATTCTTGTTTTGTTGGTTTTTTTTTTTAATGGGACCAGGAGGAGAAAAGAACGGTTAAGTACAAAGGACTAACCTCAGTAGAAATAAGCCAAGTTACTTCAGCATAGAGAGAACACAATTCATACAGTATAGCATTGTCTCAAGCACCAGTTCTTAATGAGTAATTTCACAGGAAATATGTGACTCTATTCTTTAGCTCAGATTCTTCAACAGAATGAGACAATTATTAGTCAAGACATAAAACCTGGGGAAACTAAAGTTATCCACAGTCTCTATTCTGTCCTCCCTTCAGAGACAGGAGCATAATCACTTCAGTGCTCACCTTATTCTTTCTGCTAGCATGGGAAAACTTTTTTTTCCCATATAAAGAGCTGAACAGCCAAAGCACAGTCATGTCTAACTCACCTAATGAGTACTCCTTACTAAGAGAAGGAAAATGTACACCCCACACATTTGGTTGTGGGTTTTTTCTTTTTTAAGCACTTTTTTCCACTTATCCCACTTACTCTGCAAGCATCTGTTACATGGTCAGCTAGTGACAAAGACTTTAATTATAAGACAACAGTCAGTAACAACACAATTTTTTTGTCCTGGAATATGTTGTTTTTAATCAGCGGAGAACATAAATTACTACAACAGCCACAAGATGGAGTTCTTACCTTTTGAGGCTGCTGCTGCTCCAAAAGCTGTTGCCTGAGATGTTCTAAATTTTGTTGCTGTAGCTGTTCAGCTAGTTGGTGAAAAAGCGAGTTGTTCACAGATTCTGGTACTAACGGCCTAAAATGAAATAATTTTAATTTTAAAAAAAAGCCTATAGTTTTTCTCTTGGTTCAAACAGTTACTAAATAGGTCTTCACAACTGGGTTTCAAGTTTAACTAAAACGTAAAATAATGAGGACAATGGAGCTAGTTCCACCTTCTAATAGCATCATTATCCCATCAGCTGTATAAACGTAACCATAAAAAGCAAAGAACATGCTAACTTGATGATAAAGTCATCAAAAATTCTGGCACACAGATTTATAACAAAGTGTGTATGTTTAATTTAGTGAACTGTCTCTTCTTACTGTTTTGGTGTACTTATGCTCAGAAATAAATATTTTCCTTATTTAATCCTAATGTTCAACTAGCATCATGCAAATTTTAGCATTTTCCATAAGAAACATAGCTTGGTCTTACAATTGGGAAGAGGGAGTTTCCTTTTTAGGCTCTTCATTTTGTTCAGATTCTTCCCCAAAGTCAAACCTGTCCATCAGCTTCTAGGAGAAAACAAAATAAGCATTACTGAACACTCCTTATATGTCCCTTTATGTATATTTCCTTTTCAATAGGAAGATGCTCTTATTTCTCAATTTAAGAAAAAAAAAAAAACTTCGGCAAATAACCAGAATAGAAAATCCAATGTCATACTGCTATTGCTACCAAACTCTTGAGTGCATCAAATCTTGCCCCAGCTTTCTTGAGCTCTGCTGCTACAAGTACAACCACATGTTCTTTCCACAGTAACTAAGAGCTACTTTGGAGTAAAGCTTAAATAAAGATTAATTTTATGTAATGGTACCTTTAGAAGAAATTACTACGAAGAGGCCAACTATTCAATCCTTTGGTAATCAGCAAACTGCTCTGCTCATATCAAGAGAAGACCTACAGCTTGATTACTTCACAAAGAATTACTGTATTTTCACATACACGTGTCATTTAGACAACCTGAATTCCTTCAAATTTACTGCTCCTTGAAAACAACTTCTCACATAGTCTGCAAAAAAAATCAAAGCAAGCAGTTATCATGTAAGAGGAATAAGCCTTCTAATGGATAAAAAGAAAGGTATCTGACAAGGAGAAAGAGAAAAACTTGGATAAACTTCCTGTTTTATCTGCGAAGATGTCTACACTGGAGTTCTGCTTAAGTAAAAAAGTGTATCTATTAATTTTAAAAAGTCCGGTAGCATTTTAGTAGCACTTTACTTTCTTGAAGAGAAAACTAGAGAACAAGCACGAAGAAACACAACAGATATTATTTGTCAGTGAGATTGCCTTTTTTTCCACTATTTAGTGAGAGAGCTGGGCTATTAAAGCCATGTCCATGCATCTTTGCACACCTTGGAAGTTTTCTGAAAAGCAGAACTAATGCTATACTACAAACCATCATAACTTCTTCTCAAACCTTAATCTCAGAAGAAAAAACCAAGAGGATGAGAACATAGGGATGTCATTTTGAAATACTAAGGCAAAAACACCTTCAGCAACAAGCCATGATGATTCAGTAGCCCATTTTCTTTCTCAGGATGCTCTATTTACTCTCAGTTACTGTAGTCCAGCAAGAAGAACAAAGCATAAGCTAACTAGAAGACCAATCAATCAAGAACTTTTAGAACCACTTTTCCCAATATAATATTTATGAAAGCAGGACAGAATATGTCCTGAGAAAACACAGCAGAAACACAGACCATCAAGCTTATGTGAGATGGGATGTTAAAATCCAGAACAACTTTCACCATATACATCTAATCCATTTAAAGCAAGGTGACTGCCTTTTTCGTTTGTATTGTTAGAATATTTTCCAGTGAGGCGCTTATAAAATGCTGCAATTCTGAAAAAAATTGTGCATTTTAGAAAAAACAACCTCAAACTTAAAATACCATTAATCATCATGTATCTTCCATCATGACAAAATAGGAAGGAAAGTAACAGAATATGTACTATTTACACATCTGAGAAAATAAATAAATAGAAAGTAGTCAACAATTCATGACAAACAAAACAAACATTTAGATTAACTGAGGCCAGAGAAAACCAGAGAACTTCCAGCCGAGACAGGTAAATGTCCAGAATGATTTTTGTTTACATTTGTTTTAAGAAACATCGTACATATTGAAAGGAAAAATCTGAACTGAAAGATATTGATTTTTACATAGTTTGTAAAAGAATACTCTCTACAATGAAGTAATAGAAATTAAACCAAATAAAATACTAGGATACCAAGTTTAATGTTACACACACACGCATATAAAAAGCACAGAACCTTCCCTTTATGCTACATATGTTACTTTAATTACCTAAGAAGAAAATATGTTCAGACAAAGCAACAAAAAGGATTAAAGACATGAAAAAAGCTTTTTATTTGAAAGGAAAAAAAATCTTTTGTAAGGATCAGGATATTCTCTTTGGGAATTAAAATAAAAAGAGCAGGGTAAATGCATAGGAAATGTTGATCAAATTTTTTTTACCATAACACAAGGATATGGTTCTGTAGCAAGGTCAGAAAACATGCACATTTGATGCTGCCAAAAGAATTTTCCACATAATGCATATTAATTTGCACAATTAAGTAACACAAGATACTACAGAGACAGAAGAGCTTGAAAACAAAGGATTGGTAGAACTGCCAAATGTATTAGGAATAGGGGTTTTTTAAAAAAGATAAGCTGGATTCTTATGCATTCATGAAAACTATTTTCCTGCACTATTTATATTTGTTATCCAGTTCACCAACATTATGTCATGGAATGAAAACTGTGCTTCACTGTTTCCTTTGGATTAGAATACTAATAAATTTTTTTTATCATAAAAGCTGCCCCTTTTTTATGTCTGTATATAAACATCTCATCAGAATGTGAATTCCTTCAATTTGCTTCATTTAAGCTGTCCAACATTCAATACAGCCACAGCTATGAGTACACCAATCCATGGAAATGATGGAATTGGAGTCTGCAGAATAATGCCGTTTAATAAAATACTTTCGGTATGTAAATATTACAGCACTCCCTATTAACTGATGCATTCATTCCCTGGGACTACACCCTTCTTGAGTTGATGGTTACAGCTGTGGTACAGCAGGAGTACAAGCCATTCTTTTCCTGACTTATTTTTACAGCTGCATTACTTTCAATAAGAAGAGATTATATGAGTTAAGAATAAAAAAGGTTTTTTTGCTTCTCCAACTTCCTTATTCTTACTATTTATTCACTCCAGGACAATCCTACAGAGATTATGTACTCACAAACTGTTTCTTCCAAAGATAATAGGACAATGTTTATTTATTTATTTCTTTAGTTAGTTAGCTATAATTCTTTGAGCAGAAGTTCGTCCTTTTTTTTATTATAGGTATTATACTACTATGACTGCAATTGCCTGCATGGTTGCTGTTACCTGGTATGCAATTATATTAGCTTTCTTAAATTCCTGCATTCTGGTTTTGTTTGTAGTTTGGTTTGGGGGTTTTTGGCTCTTTATTTTTTTT